>CATOZR010000064.1:0-135270 GCA_954870605.1 Acer campestre
ATATCCATAAGAATCTACTCAATTGAAAATGAGGATGGATACTATTATTTTAGGAATGGATACCATCCTAATATCCATATTATTTTCGGGGATGGGGATGGATATTATTTATGGATACCCATCCCCATCCGAATTCATTATAGATTTTAATATATTTTTTTTATTAAGTTGTTGGAGCAGATTGAATTGTGAAGTCTTATGTGATTTTAGTTTTTCATCAGTTGAATTTATGTTATTTAAACTTTTTTGGATGTATGTTAAATAGGATAAGATGTATAATGACACAAGTTAGTTACATTTTTCTCCTGTAAACTATAAAAATTAACATTTTTTCATCGGATAGGGATATAAACGTAGCGGGGATGGATATATGTATCTCAATTCGGGGATTATCCGAATTTGGTCCACTCACTTAGAAATGGGGATGGAGATATATATATATCTCAAATGAATGGGTAGCTTAGGTTCTCATTGGCAAGCTTCCAAGCATCTTCGTGATTTCAAGAGCAAAAAGTATATCACTTGACTTGATTCGTGAAGAGATTAGGTGTACACACACACACTTACAGGCATTCCCATATTACTTGCATTTGTGTTTCCATGATTGTGTGCATTTATGTCTCATTTCACACACGCACTTTGCTATTAGTTCTAAGTGTGGTTTTGTGTGGTGTAATTCGTTTCCATTTGTGTGATCGGAAACGTCTGTGCTTGCATAATGTTATGCCTATCTTAGCGCGATGGTAGACTATTTGAGAAGGTCCTATTCTTCTTTTAGATAAGTGTTAGATTTGGTTTGGTTGATTGGAGTAAAGTGTCTGGTTTCAAAAGATTGGATTACAATGATTTAAATGTTTTTCAAAACTGACCTTTGTACGGTCTTGTGGCCATAACGTTTTATACAAAGCTTTAAAATAACTTTTGAAATTTCTATACAAACTAGACACATATACCTTTCCAATGGTATATTATTCGTAATATTTCATAACTGTTTGAATTGGTTTTGAAATATCCAAAGTGACCACTAAAATTGGGTAACTATGTTGTTGTCTGTTTTTAACCTTTGGTCACTCAAATGACCATAACTCTTTCTACAGATATCAAAACCTTATTCTATAAAAAGGTGTAAAAAGTAGATATCCATACATTTCCAATGGTATATTATATGATACTTTTCGATATCGTTTGGTCATGTTTTGAGGCACTCAAAACTGGAGTTGATGTGTTGTCGCATGCCATTACAGTCCAAACCGTTGTACTCTCGCCCTACGTACAGCGGGTGAACAACGGTTTTGGTCCAGTATGTCTCTATTGGTAAGTCGCCTATGAGTCTCCTTTCGTACAACCGTTTTCTAGAAATTTCCAGGTGACTCGCTATACAACCGCCCTACGTACAGCGAGGCGGCTGTACAATGGCCAAGGCAATTTTTTGGTCAAACTTTCCAAAACGATGCCATTTCACTTTGGGCTTCTATATATTGAATGCGCTTTTTGTGTTTCTATCAAATTAAGAATTCAAAAGATATTTATAATGAAGTCATATGCAATGTGCTTTAAAATTTTGAAAACTAATAAAGCGGTAAGTGAGGGTATCGTCCATATGGAGGTGTCATCCGTCGATCGTTTCATGTTTTAGTGATTATTAAAGCTATGAAAATTAGAACATGGCAAGGGTGAGAATGATGTGAATGATGCGTACGCATATGAAGTGTGTGTGTGGAACGAGAGCAATGAAAGGAAACAAAACAAGAAAACACAAAAGAATATGGAAGGACGAGAATGGTGATTAAAATGTGTAAGATCCTTTATTTGTATTGGCTTGATTCCATTGCAAAACTCTCTATATTTGTATTAGTAGTTGCTTAGGTGTTTCTTGGAAGAAAGGAGCCTCAAAGGTGAAGAAGCAACATCTTGTGCAAATATCATCTTCAAGGGGAACATCGCATACTTGGATGCTAAGGTATCAAGGTTCTTCTTCCTCTTGCAAGGCGTAAGCGCACACACACACAATTCATACATGTGTGTCCCTGCATCGTAGTTCAAACATTTGGTATAACACTTTCACACACATTTAGTATGCACATGCATTTATCTCATTGTTAACAATCTTGTAGAATTGCATGTTTTCTCACTATCGCTTATATATGGCATGCTTGTGTTGAATAGTGTTTATTTTTTTGTATTTCTTGTCTTTTGGACTTTTACATGGTCTTATTTGATTCCTTATTGATTCCCGGTCATTTCGGTTACTCATATGTTAAGTTTCGAGTCCAAACGATATAGCTACGCTACTTTTCGTTCTCATTCGTTGAGTTGTGTTCGTCATCATTTTCCGAGATGAATTCTCAACCATTTGCCAAAGTTTCATAGTCATCGTCGTGCTTGAGGGAGTCATGGTTCGTAATCCGAAAACGGATTCGAATTCGGAGTTCGGATGCCCGAATACGGCTGAAGAACGCGAGAGGTGCGCTAGGAGGTTGCTCGGCCAAAAGCCAAGCAAGGGGTGGCCACGTGTGGACCACGTGTGCCACACGGCCAGAGCTCCTCTCTGGCCACGTGTGGCACACGCTGGCCACACGTGGACTGGCCAAAGTCCTCCCAAAAAATTGGACAATTTTGCCCCTCCTTCAATTCTTTTTAAATCCCTCCAATTCCCTCCATTTCCATGAACTTGAAGAAATTTCTATAGAATTCTTCAACATTTTCATTTTCTTATTTTGATCATAACTCTCTCATACGAACTCGAAATTGAGTGATTCAAAAACCAATATTGTTGGTCTTGAAGAGAGCTACAAACCCCAAGCATTTTTAGAGTCATTTGAATTCGTGATTGGTCGCAGCATGCTGTTCTTCAGTCCGAGTTTCATTGTTGTATGTTAAACTTCTTCTTCTCACTTCATCTTGTGATCTGCACTTTAATCTTTCAATTTGATAGATGATTTGTGTTTAGAATGATGTTAGAACATATTTTAGGGGTGGTTGATCATTTGGTAATTGAGTTTTAGCTTTGTGATTTTACTTGAACATATATTTGCTAAACTTGATTAATCTTGAAATTGATTCTAGAAATGATATATGTGATGTGCTTTATGACATTTTCTAGGTTTAATTTCATGATCTAAGAACTAGGTTTTTAGTGTGATATATTGAATATTCATAGCTTGTTCTTATTGATATACATGCTTTGATTTTTAGGTATTTTTGTGATTGATTGTTGAAAGCATATCCTAGAATGTATGTAAGCATGTTCATAGAGCTTGATTGATTATCTAGCTTTATTTGTTTGTAAGTGATTCATCTTCTTCTTACTTTCATTATTGATCATCTCTTTAATTGTCTTATTTGATTGATGAAAAGTAATATGAATGATGTTAATTCACATGCTTAGGTTTCTAGATACATTTTGTGATTGAGTTGTGATAGCTTTATTCTATATTCTCTAATTGCATGTTCATGGAGTGTGTTTGATTAACTTGCTCTATTTGTTTGTGATTGCATCATATTGCTTGTGTGCACTTCACTTAGATCATTGCCTTGTGAAAGGTTGAAGTCTCTTGCAAAGTGAGTGAAGCTTTGTCTTGAGCAAGAAGACTTGGCTAGGAAAGGATTCCGGATAGCCAAGCAAGAAGTCTTAGTTAGGATCAAGAGGATCCGGATAACTAAGCAAAAGTCTTAGCAAGGAGTTGCGTACTCCGGATGTTTGAGCTAGGGTAGCTTAACTAGGATCCTAGTGATCTAGATTGCTAAGCAAGGAAATCTTCCTAGAGGCTTTTTAGTCTTGGTTAGGAAGTTGCTCTCTAGAGGTGTAGGACACATCTTGGATAGAGAGTAGGCTTTGTGAATCACTAGCCCGAGGGTTGATTAGGTTTTGATAGCTTGAAGTGGATATCATAGTGTTGATAGCTTTGAGTGTGTAAGGCCTTTTCGTATAGTGGATTTGCTTTGCCGGTGGTTGTGGATTCAACCCGTGGATGTTTCCTCTTTGAGGTTTTACCACGTAAAAACATTGTGTCTCATTTTCGCTTTATATTTCCTTATCTTCCATATGTTCACTTGTATTGATTCTATTGTATATTGATGCTTACATGAATTGATTCATATTATACAATTGTTATATCATTTCAAGTATTCATTTCATTCTTATATTCCGCATTTTTGAATATTGGAAGAATTTGAGACTATACCTATTCACCCCCCCTCTAGGTATAAAACACTATCACTTTAAAGGGAATTTCAAAATGATAAATGCTACCAGGTGCTTGCCTTCATAAGTTAAGGTACTCCTGACTACATTAATCTACTCCTAAAGGCAAGCACCCTAAGTTACGAAAATAGGGTTGATAGGAGAGATGCAAGAAAATGAACACAAGAGGTACTCATGTCCACCACAACATTCACACCATTTATGATAACTAACCGCAAAGACACTCCTAACATGGGTTCAACCTAGCCTTTAATTCGACATCTAGATATGGAAATGGAAGAGCCGTCTAGTCCTCGATTCCTACTCACAGTTGGTATGCCGCGTGAGCAGCAACCAAGGACCGCATTAAGCATAAAAGTCGACCCTCGATCACTACTCATCGTTGGTATGTCGCACGAGCAATGACCAAGGGTAGCATAAGTGAATATTAAGGATCAACCATCGATCGCTACTTACCTGTCACGTGTAAGCAACAACCATATAATAGAAGCATTAAGTATAAATTCGGACCCTTGATTACTACTTACCGTTGGTATGCCGAATGAGCAACGACAAAAGGTCATATAAAGCATAAAGGTTAATAGAACCGAAATCCACAATGGCATGGTATGTACACATCATGAATTTCATCCAAACAATTGAGAGCATAATCAAGGCCAAGAGTTGATATGTCTACCTAGCATTAATTCTCAAACACTTAAATCAATCCAAAGCATGCACTTCAGATTATCTATCAACACACACACAATCATGGGATGTTTAATTAAACTAATCCTAAATTACATTAATCTACCCTTAATCCCAATCATGAACACATATCAATTTCTACCCTACATGCCATGAATGTAAAGACAAGAGATATCCTTAAACATGCATCAAGAAAAAGTTGTCGTGCCTACTCAACATAAGACAAGAATCAATTAAGAGCAATTGAATGAGACAATCATAAGAAGAAATCAAACACAAGACAATCAAATAAATGGCACTAAAAGTTAGGTTTACATATTTCCCTCCTGGGGATACACATCAAAGGAAGAAATAACAAAAAGAAGAGTAAAAAAGAGAAACCTGATTGTCATCTCGAGTCTCCATCCTCCATTTAAGCTCCTCCTCCTCATAAACAAGGTAGGGTGGCTCTTTCCTCTTGAATCTCCTACAAAGATGGGTGGTGATGGTAGAAAGTGGTGGTGGGGAGGCATCCATGGAGGAAAACCTCCATGGATGCCTTCGAAGGCTTCTCTCTCTCTCTCTATCTCTCTCTCTCTCTCTCTCTCTCGATTTGATGAAGATGAAGTGTAGAAGAGTATTTCTAGGTTAGGATTGAATGATATATCCCTCTTTGGGTCTTGAAGAAAGTGATGTATTTATATGTTTTTGAGGTTAGGGCACAAAGTAGAAATGGACAAGTTTGCCCCTCTAAAAATGGCTGAAAATCGTCCTTCGGTAGAGTTGGCGCCAGTAGTGTGCGGGTCCTTACCCACACACTGGGCTTTTTCTTGCATCTTTGGTCCTTCGGTGTGCGGATCCTTACCCGCACACTGAGCCTTTTCTTCAACTTGATGCTCTTTGGTGTGCGGGTTGTGTACGAGTCCTTACTTGCACACTGTGCCATTCTATGTGGGTAACTGTACCCTCAATGCACCAGAACACTGCCTCATTTCTTGAACTTCGACCCGTTTTGCACCCGAAAGTCCCACTTTTCGTCACCAACATCTGGATCACATTGAATGCCTACAATCACTAAAAAAGAGCCTATTAGACACAAAAAAACACTTGAAAACAAGACAAAGGACATGGAAATGAGGGTCAAAATATAGGACATTTTCGGCACGATCATATAACCATCTATTTCTCATCTTCTTCACCAAGACCACGAAATTAAAACCCTAGAGATATAGAAAGAGTTGTTCAAGAGAGAGAAAGCTTCAAGCTTCATTCCTTAACTCTCCAAACCCAAAACCCATGCATCAAGCCATGACATCTTTCATGCATCAATCATTCATGGGTCTTCTTCATTATATCACTTGGTAAGTGTAAGGATTCCCATTTGTTGATTGGCTTGTTTCGTGAACAAACCACATGTTGGGGTTGATGTAAGGGTAGCCTAGGAATTGGTGATCATTCAACGGCCCTCTCAAGACCTCAAGAGAATAAGCACAAAAGGTATATTCTAGTGCTTACTTGCTTTGAAGAGATCTAGTTGCACACACACACAACTCATGCATATATCTTATTCTTGTATGTTGTGTGTTTTATATGTGTGCATTCTTAATTGTTGAATATCTCTTCATGCATGATTATTTAATTGCATCTATCTCATTAAAATGCCATGATATGTTTAGGCATTAGGATGCAAAGTCATGAATTTTATTCATGCTTATTTGAATTGACTGCATCTTGTTTTATGATAATGCCATGACATGATAGGCATGATAGGCATTGGGATGCATTCAATTCTCACACTTGCACTTTATGTTTGTTAGCTTTAAGTGTGATGTAATTCGTTTCCGTTTGAGTGATCGGAAATGTCCGTGCTTGCCCGATGGTGTGCATGTCTTAGCACGATGGTTGACCACTTGAGAAGGTCTCATTCTTCTTTTGGATAAGTGGTAGATTCGGTTTGGTTATTTGGAGTGAAGTGTCTAGGTTCAAAATATTGGATTTCAATGATTTAAATGTTTTTCAAAACTGACATTTGTATGGTCTTGTGACCATAACGTTTTACATAAAGTTTCAAATTAAGTTTTGTAAAATTCTGGACAAACTAGACACCCATACCTTTCCAACGGTATATTATTCGTAATATTTTATGACCGTTTGGATTGCTTTTGAAATCTCCAAAGTAACCGCTAAAACAGGGCATCACAGCTGTTATCCGTATCTGACCTTTGGCCACTCAAATGACTATAACTGTTTCTACAGACATCAAAATGTTCTTCTGTAAAAACGATTAGAAAGTAGACATCCATACCTTTCTAACAATATATTATATGAAAGGTTTCGATGTCATTTGGTCATGTTTCAGAGCGCTCAAATATAGAGATACTGCACTGTCGCGAGTACCGCGAAAATGCCCATAGTTTTTCTATTTCTTCCAAAACGACATAGTTTCACTTGGGCACTATAAATACATATCTTTCTCATCATTTTGAGGTGAGAGCCACAAAATGAAACCCTAGAGAGAGAGGCTCCATATTCTTGAGAGAGAAAGCACCAAGATTGCTTCTTTAACTCTCTAAACCCAAAACCCATCTCCATCTTGCATCATTCAACATCATTTGAGCATGGGTCTTCTTCAACACACATGGTATGATTTGTTGAACACTAATCTCATCTAATTTTAGTGTTTTACTTATCAATTTTATCTCTTATATTACTTGTATGTGTTTAGATTAATTTCTACATACATGATTGAGATTATGTGTTGATTGGGTTTATTTTTACATAGCTTATTTGATTAGGTCATTATTGCCTAAAAGCTATGCCATAAACATTCTTGTGTGATTTATTGATAACTAGGTTGATAGATTGTTTTTTAATCAACTAGTTAATCCTTTGAATGTTTGTGGGTTATTTTTGATAGCTAGGATTTTACATGTTTATCTAACATCTAGCTAATTAATCCCATTGTATGATTGAGATTGTTTTTGATAGCTTTGCATCTAGGATTGGTTATCCTTTACTTAGCTAAAGTTGTATGCCATGTCATATAGCTGTTTTCATATCTAGGATTGATTTTATTGTCATCATATAATCCTAGGTAAGCATCTAGAGTACCCTAGCTCTTATTGCATATTTGGATATCATTGCATATTCACATAGGGTGTTGATCTCTTCGGAGAAGTAAGTCTTGTGTGATAGACCGGGATTAGGTCGTACACCGGGATTAGGTGGTCACATGAGCAAATTGGACTAGGTCCACTTTTACAGGCCTGCGGGTAGTGGTAGAGGGATATAGGCCGGGATTAGGCCGTCAAACCGGGATTAGGTTGTATACGCTATCACAATTAGTGGATTCGAGGTTCGAGTGTGGCGCACTATAATAGCCTGTGGTTTTTCCCTGTTGAGGGTTTCCACGTAAAAATCAAGTGTCGTTTTATAATTCCGCACCTTATTACACTTGATTATTGTTTTGTGAATTGGGGTTATATTTGTAATATTGACTAATCCGAAAATTTGGTAATAACGGATTAACAACCCATTCACAAACTCTCTATGTCACGTTTTTAAAAGACACACACGCGCATTTATTTATTTCTGTGAACTTTCAGTAAGTGATGAGCCGTCCTACACTCACAAAAATGATATAAATTTACTTGGTCTTTGAAAACCCTTTTAAGCCACTAAAATCCTTTAAAATGTGATTTTATAGCAAATGGTAAGCAAGTTCGTTCCACGGGGATATGGAGTGCTAATTATATAGATTGACTAGTCTTAGACAAGTAAAGTAAATCATGATATTAGATAGATGTGTGGTTTCAAAAACTACCAATGCTAACTACTAAATTGAAAATACAAAAGTGATATGAAAAATAGAATACTCAACAACCTTGATAAGAATAATGATGAAAACAATTAAAATGATTGCTAGGGAATAGATTGATTAACAATTGAGTGTGGGTGATGCCTTATAGCCACTTTAATGTACCAATCTCTTTATGTTAACCACTAAAGGCTTAGATTAGTGGGGTTGATATACCCACCACTAATCTATCCTATTCAATGGGTTCTTAATCACACAAGGAGTGTCAATCCAAATATGAATATATAACATATTACTCTAATCAAGATTGCAATTAACAAGTGATATACAAGTCAATTACATAATGAGTAGAATCTAATGGTTTGAATGAATAGAACACATAAGAGATTCATTACAAAGCTAAGGCTAATACCCACAACCAAATGATCCTCAAATCTATCCCTTAGATTAGGGGTTTAGTTACACATATTAGTACTAAATGAAAAGAAGTAAATAGTAAGGAAATCACCCTTGGGCCTCCTTCTTTGATCTTGATCCTTCTTCTCCTTTATGCTCCTGAATGCAAGGAATGGAAGTAGAGGATATGTCTTGAAGTGTGAATGTTTGGGGGAAAGTGACAAAGGAATTTGGGTGGAGAAATGGTAGGAGAGGGATGATTTAGGGAAGTAGTCAAGGTTTGATGTTGAGGTTTTGATGGAATTAGATGAGTACAAGTAGAGAAATGGAGGATGAGAAATGATGAGCCATGGATGAGGAATCTAGATCGCAATGAAAGGATTTTCGTGCTCTCTAAGGTGGGATGCCTCCTGAAGATGAAAGGCCGCTCTATATATACATACTTTTGGACATGTACTGATAACTGCTTGATTCACTGATGTGGCGCAAAGTTCGCCATTTTGTTGCTATGGCGACCTTGGTGCGTAAAACGGTTAGATGCAAAGGTTGCCATGAACATCATCTTTTTCGCCATATAGCAACTAGCGACCATGAGCAATTCATGGTGAGGTCGCCATTTGCACAAGAAGGTCGCTATAGCAACCATATGTGGCGACCCTGCCTAAAGTTGTGAGGTCGCCATTTGCATGGGCGACCCCCAAATGGCGACCCACCTGATGCATTTTTGTAACTTTATGTCGCCATGGCGGCCAAGTGGCGATCAAGTGGCGATCAAGTGGTGACCTTCTAAAGCTCTGAATAATCCTCTGTCGCCATGGCGACCATGTGGTGACCTCCTCTTGCCTAAGTAGCGAAAATGCCCTATTTCTTCCCATTTGTGAGCCTTTATTCACACAAGTCCTCAACTTCATCCCAATTGCTCTTGAAACCTAATAAAACCTGAAACACTTAATTTAACACCATTAAACACGAGGAAATGCTCGAGAATCAAGCAAAAAGAGTCAGAAATAAGGGCCAAAATCATACCAACTTTGGCTTGATCAAATACCCCTAAACCAATCTTTTGATAGTCCTTGAGCAAAACAATCACAAGCAACCCCTAAAAACATGCATCGAGATATTTCAAAGGCTATTACTTTCTTATGGTCAATGTGCGAAGCCAAAATGAAGAGATTAAAACAATTATGCAATAGTGAGGACTTCAACATGTAAGAGTTTGTCAAGTAAAGATTAAAAATGTGCCACTCTTAGATATGATTGTACGCAATGTGATCTTACATTCGAAATGCGAAAGCTTCATAGCAAAGGTGCTATCTAGTTTAGAATGTAATTCGCTTTGATACTAAACCTCACCGGATTCTCTTTTCTTTTCTCTAAGACTCCTAGGTTTCACTCAACATCATACATGTGCAATATGAATTCATGTTATGACATCTAATTGATTGCACATGATAATCATTAAAAACGCAATTTCCTGAAAAGTGGTCTCATGAATGGAATTGCAAGCCATGAATTAGAAAGAACATGAATCAACCAAATTGTACAAAATGGACAATCCTAAAGATCATGAAGGTCCTTTCTTTGGTTGTAATGAGGCCTAAGGTTATGGTGAAACAAAGAATAGGACAATGGATATCAAGGAACCTAATGATTACACTAAGGCATACATTCTAATTATGAGTTCCACAAGTTTCACAAATATTGTTCACACTTCAAGGTGTCCAGGCTCACAATTCTACATGTGCATGCTACTCTCATTTTCATATTGAGTAGTTCCTTACTTTTCTTTCTTTTCTAGGCCAACTATGCCTAATTTCTTGGTTCTCTTTTTCTTTGCTTGCCAATACTTTTCCTTACATGATTTTCATTTTCTTTTCAAGCTTTTCATTTTTTTTTTCTTTTCAAGCTTTTCACTTTTCCTTTTCAAACATTCTTGCTTTGCAAGACCCTTTTTGCACACATTTACATGCCTAGGTACACACCTTACATTTTCAAGTACAAGATTTTACATTGATTTCCTAAGCCTTAGTAAATCATTTGGCCAAGGTAGGTCAATATCTTAAGGCTTATAGGGTTCATGTAGATCTGGTTCATGAATGAAAAGGCTAAAATGTGTTTGGCTTCAAAGGGGCTTGGGAGCACACATATTCACATTGGTTGGAAGTGTTTAGGCCAATTAGTGGTTTTTTACATGCATCGCCTAAATTCATTTCTAAAGGCTTGTCCACTAGGCAAAATAAGGCATCCACAAGCAGTCCATAATATTCTATGGCAAACAACATTTAGTGCAAATAAGACCAATACATGCTTGTATGAGTGTTTGAGAATGAGTGTTTAAAGAGTGAATATTTTACAACTCAACATACGCTTTTTAAAGGCTGTGTTTGTGATCCTCACAGGAATCTCCACTATTAATTCTTAGCCTTCAAGCAAATTTGATAATTCATTCAACATTAAGAGAAAAATATTAACGCACTTTGTTCAATGACACCCTAAGTGGCATGGTGTTAATATAAACCAAACACTAGCAAAGATGCATAATTCCTCACTACATCATGTAAAGAACAATCTCAACAAGCAAAGCATGCCCAAATATGGCAATATCGCAAAACAAATTTCAAAAAATTTGGCACACAATTTGAAAACCAAGCACGATGGCGTTGCGCAAATGTACCCCCAAACCTAAATTGGACATTGTCCTCAATGTTCATGGGTGGTAGAAAAAGATCAACAAGCGCAACCCAACAAGTTTCAAGCAAAAATCCAATAAGCAAAGGCAATAACAAAAGATATCAATAATTCAGCATGTTGCCCTCTCATCCATCCATTCACAACATCCAAACACTCAAAATATATCAATAAGGCACAAATGTCCTAAATCCACTACCAAAATCCAATCCACACCTTTATTCTATGCAGAAACGAAATAAGAGCAATAAAGAGAAATATAGAGCGAAAGAAAAAGAAATGCAAATACTAAAAATTTATGATAGTAAAATCTACTAAGAAAAAGGAAGAACAATTGTTACCCGAGCGGATCAGTCAATTTCTCATTTGAAATGGGTTCCCAAGTTGGGTCTCCTCCCCTATATGGTTTCAACTGGTGGCCATTCACCTTAAACCTTTCCCCTTTTTTCAAGCTTTCAATCTCAATGGCGCCATGCGCAAACACTTGCACAACTCTGTAAGGTCCAGTCCATCTTGACTTAAGCTTTCCTGGAAATAACTTCAAACGGGACTCAAATAGTAGTACTAGCATTCCCAGGTGGAAATCTTTCCTTCTAAGCTTCTTGTCATGGTAGAATTTAGTCTTCTCCTTGTAAAGCCTTGCGCTCTCATATGCCTCTAACTGAAACTCCTCTAGTTCACTGAGTTGGAGCTTCCTTTCCTCTCCAGCTTTGTCAAGGTCCAGGTTTAACTTTTGAATAGTCCATAGGGCATTGTACTCTAGTTCCACCGGCAAATGGCAAGCTTTTCCAAAGACTATCCGGAAGGGACTCATTCCTATTGGGGATTTGTAAGCCGTCCTGTATGCCCACAATACGTCACTCAGTTTGGATGCCCAATCTTTTCTACTCTCGTTGACTGTTTTTTCCAAGATTTGCTTGATGTGTCGGTTACTCACCTCCACTTGTCTCGAGGTTTGAGGATGGTACGGGGTTGCCACCTTATGTCTAACCCCATACTTTTTTAACAAAGTTTTGAAAACTCTATTACAAAAGTGACTTTCACCGTCACTTATTATTGCCCTAGGAATTCCAAACCTTGCGAAGATATTTTCCTTGATGAACCCAACAACCACATGGCTATCGCTCGTTCTTGTGGGGATTGCTTCCACCCACTTAGATACATAATCTACCGCCACCTAGATGAAATTATAACCTTGGGATATAACAAATGGACCCATAAAATCTATCCCCCATACATCAAACAATTCAATCACATGCTCACTATTCAATGGCATCTCATCTCTTTTTCCAATGTTCCCTGACCTTTGGCATCTATCACACTTCAAGCAAAATTCATAAGCATCTTTTGCCAAGGTTGTCCAATAGAACCCGCATTGGAGAATCTTCATCATTGTCTTCTTACCACTATAATGTCCTCCATATCCGCGTTCATGACAAAATCTTAGTATTTATCCTTGCTCGTTTTCCGGAACACATCTTCTAATAACTTGATCTGGACCAAGCTTAATAGGTACGGCTCATCCCAAAAGTAGAATCTAGTACTAGCAATGAACCTCTTTCTTACTTGAGGGTTCAATTTCGAAGGGATCACATTTGATGCTAAAAAGTTGACTATGTTCGCATACCGTAGGTCTTTATCTTGTATTACCCACAATTGTTCATCGGGGAAACTTTCTCTTAATGGTATCACATCTTCCTCCATAAGAGTTCCTTGAGTTAGTCTACTCAAATGATCTGCCACCACATTCTCACACCCCTTCTTATCTCTAATTTCAAGGTGGAATTCCTACAATAAGAGTATCCACCTGATCAACCTAGGCTTTACGTCCTTTTTATGCAATAGATACCGGATGGCGGCATGATCTGTGTATACAACAACTTTAGCGCCCATCAAATATTGCCTAAACTTTTCCAAGGCAAATAATATCGCCAATAGCTTCTTTTCCATAGTTGAGTAGTTCATTTGAGCATCATTGAGAGTTCTTGATGCGTAATAAATGACATGCGGAACCTTCTTTACACGCTGTCCCAAAACTGCCCCTATGGCATAATCGGAGGCATCACACATAAGTTCAAAGGGAAAACTCCATTGTGGTGGTATGATGATGGGAGTCGTGATTAGCACTTCTTTCAAAATCTTAAAAGCAATGCTATATTCTTCATTGAACTTGAATTCTACATCCTTTTGAAGGAGGGTGCACTGGTCTTGCAATTTTCGAGAAGTCTTTTATGAACCGCATATAGAACCCTGCATGACCCAGGAATGATCTAATATCTTTTACCAATCTAGGAGGAGGCAAACTCTTCATTACTTCAATTTTTGCCTTATCGACCTCAATGCCCTTTTCGAAAATCACATGGCCTAAAACAATACCACTTTTAACCATAAAGTGGCATTTTTCCCAATTAAGCACTAGACTTGTCTCCTCACATCTCTGGAGTACCAAAGACAGATTCTTCAAACACTCATCAAATGAAGCCCCAAATTCTGAAAAGTCATCCATGAAAATCTCTATAATGTCTTCTACCATATCTGAGAAAATTGAGGTCATGCACCTTTGGAAGGTGGCTGGTGTGTTGCATAGCCCAAAGGGCATTCTCCTATAAGCATAAGTGCCAAATGGACATGTAAATGTAGTCTTCTCTTGATCTTCAGGAGCTATGGCTATTTGGTTATACCCAGAATAGCCATCTAGGAAACAGTAATGGGTATGACCTACGAGACGCTCCAACATTTGGTCAATAAAAGAAAGAGGAAAATGGTCTTTTCGAGTGCTTGTGTTCAATTTCCTATAATCAATACACACCCTCCATTCTGTCTGTAACCGTTGAGGAATCAACTCATTCTGCTCATTCTTCACAACTGTGATTCTGGATTTTTTTGGTACCATGTGTATAGGGCTTACCCACTCGCTATCCGAAATTGGGTAAATGATTCCGACATCTAAAAGCTTCAACACCTCCTTTTTGACAACCTCTTGCATAATCGGATTCAACCTACGTTGCGCCTCCCTACTCGGCTTTGTGTCTTCTTCTAAAAGGATCTTATGCATGCACAATGTTTTGCTAATTCCTTTGATATCGTCTAGTGTCCATCCTATAGCTTTTTTGTATTTCCTCAAGATCACAAGCAATCTCTGCTCCTCACTTGGGTCTAGGTTAGCCGCAATGATAACCGGAAAGGCTTGACTATCATCTAAGAATGCATATTTCAAGTTTGAAGGGAGCTCTTTCAACTCTAGTTTCTTCGGGGAGGGGTCATCCTTGTCACTCCCTCGTTGTTCAACCAAACCATTATCTACTCCAATGTCCTAAGTAATCACTTTGTCTACTACCTCTTAATAACATACCCTTATATTAGCTTCTTCCTCAATGTCATCCAAGATATCCACACTGTAGCAATCATTGTAGGGAAAAATACGTGCACGCAGCGGAAGTGAGACTAAAAGAGTTTAGTATATTTAAAAAAAAATTCCATATTGAACCTTAACCCTTTAATTAATTAAACATATATACGAAAAGATGAAATACCTTTGTCACATGATCCGATTGACTAACGTCGATGGTAATCCGTAAGATCTTCCAAAACCGATCACGAACGTGAATCACCTAGGAGCGTGGTCTCCCTTTTTTGAATTGTGAACCTGAGAATGGACAACAAAAACTTTTCTGATTCTGTTAGTCATTACAAACTCCAAAAGGTTGCTAAGAATGTTCCGGTCACTTTTGAATTCACAATCGTAAGATTGAAATTCGCATGAACCTAATTCGAAAGTGTGTACAAGATCTCTTGATGTTAAGATCACTAGTACACTATCGAAACAAGAACAATTCTTTTCTCACCCCCCTCTTGGCCGAATCACTCACTAGTCTTAGAGTAGGATTTTATTTTTCACTTTAGCAAAAGAAAAATAATTCTTCAAAGGCCAGAAATTAGGTCTAGCCGAAAATCATCCCTAATGTTATATACAGACCGAATTTTTGCCCTAATTTATTTTAGGGTGGCCGAAATTTTGCCCTAGTTTATTTAGGGTGGCCGAATTCTTACCTTGTCCAACAAGGTGATCACCAAAGTACTTTTCCAAATAGGATTTGTGTTTCCACAAAAGACTTCTTAGAATTCAAACCCTAATCCAACTCTTTAGTGTATTTGTGACTATATAAAAGACTTCCAAATTTGACTAAACAAATAAAGTCTTTTATATTTAATATACTACTAATAGTAGTACACTACTAGGAAACATATTTCCTAATCAGAAAAAGATTTGATTTTTAATTAAATAATTAATTAACATATTAATTAATTTCCATTTAATTAAATAATAAAATAAAACAATATAATGGGCTAAAAAATAGCATAGCCGCCCATGACTAAAACTTGGGCCAAATATTGTTTTCTTATTTTATTTAATCCATTTGGACTTTAAAATGGATTAAATAAAAAGCCCACATGTGAACTGGATCCATTCTTATTAAAATAAACAAGCCCACATGCCTTTCATTAATATATTAATATAATTAAACAGCCCATTAAATAAATAATGAGCAAATTATATTCCAAATATATTAAATACAATTCTAAATGGACCCACAAATAGTCCAGTAGAATATATCAAGTGATTCATGCAAGTCTGTGCGGATTGTGGATCTTGGTGGGCCTATCTAAATTTAAGCTCCGATAGATATAACCCAATCACAATCAACAAATGATTCACTTAGGTTTAATCTATTAATTTTAGTTCATTCCACTAAAGAACTAAAATTGCACTCTTAAATAAAGATGGAATAAGTCAACGATTCTCATTCATACCCTAAACAATCATATAGGAGATAGTGAATCCTCGTGAAGAATATCAGTAATCGCCAAGAGCTCATAAACCGCCTATAACTTTCCAAGTTACCATATTTACTCATATGACCACACTTTGAACTTGGATATATATTATGACTTGTCCAGAAGTCATCTTTCAATAGACATTATTGAAAACTCAACGTTAAGATTTAATATCCAAAACCACAAAGCATCCATATGATGATATTCTACTCACATTTAATAAATGGAGCTACGATGTCCATATCTATAAATGAAGTCCTCTATCGATTAACAGATGAATACCACCAAACTATCGAGGATAGACTATGCTATATAATCGTACTCATTGATAGCTCAAATGATAACACTTGCAACCATAAGTCCATCATTTATCTCAGGATTAAGATAGACTCTCCGATTGTCCTGATAATGAAAAGACTTTTATCTATTGACGGTTCTAGAAAAAAGTATTTCATTGTAATCCAGTTCAATGCATCCAGTGCACTAGATTCTTTTACTCGAAGATCCTTCGATGATTTTAGACTCATCACAACACATTTGATCCCACTCAAATGCTTGTAAAAGAATTCTACAACTTTAACAAAATAAAGGTGCCCAACCTTTAACTTAAGTTGTGAACGTTATTTAAGACTAACTAAAGAATTGTGTCTACCTCATACATATCCAGATGTACGAACAATTCTTCTTTTCTTATAGTCTTTTGACCTTATGATTATTTACTTTGACAATTATAATAATAAATGCTATATAAGATTTTGTTAACAAGCAGAAATCACTTTATTAATATGAAAAGATTGTCAAGTACAACATTACACTCTTGCTATTGAGCATAATCCTAACAATCATGTGCCCCAATTGGATAAGCCAAAGACTCAAATACCTTATACTCCACCACTTAATCAAGAACCTTCAACGTCAACTTCCCCTTATGCACATTAATCACTGCCTTTGCTGTAGCCATGAAAGGGCGTCCCAAAAGAATCACAGAGTCTTTTTCATCCGGATTGATCTCCATATCTAGTACTACAAAGTCTGCAGGAATGATTAGCTTATCAACTTGGATAAGGACATCCTCAACTATCCCTCTAGGTTGCCTAGCCGATTGATCTGCCAAAATGAGAGACATTTTAGTTAGTCTTAACTCATTCAACCCCAACTTCTTGTAAATTAAGAAGGGCATCAAGTTGATGCTTGCCCCTAGATCAAGCATAGCCCTCACTTGTCCCTCTCCACCAATTGTTATATTGATAATGAAACTTCCTGGATTTTTAAGCTTCGGTGGAAGCCTCTTCTGAATGACCGCACTTGCATTCTCGTCAAGTCTCTCTTGATTCTTCGGCCTAAACCTGTACTTCTCCTTATTCAACTCTTTGAAAAACTTCCCATATGCCGGCATCTTCTGAATTGCCTCTGGAAGAGGTAGATTGATTGTTACTTTAGAAAGCACATCATAGATATCCTTGAACGATTGTTCCATTCTATCCTTCTTCAACCTCCCCGGATATGGTACTTTGGAGAAACTGGGGTTAAGAGGTGTGTTGTTACTAGGATTTCCCTTTGGTGGTTCTATTTCTTCCAGAATTAGAGTCGTCTCCCTTTCAACAGTCTCTCTCCCTGGCACTACATTTTCTTCATCATTACCTTCTATAGGTGAGTTGTTGTTATCAACAGTGACCCTCTCATTTCTTCCATTATTCACTACTCTCCTGCTTCTCAAAATGGCTCTTGCACTACTTAAATTGAGAGAGTCACTTGAGCCTATTGCCTCTCCACTTAACACCTTATCCGCAATCCTTCCTACATGCCCTTCAAGTCTACCAATTGATTCCTCTAGCTTTAAGAACTGACTTTGACTGGCATCCATAAATCCATTCAAAAGCTTCTCATAGGTTGCTTGTGTTTCTTGAAGGTTTTGTCTCATCTCGTCTTCCATACCTTCTTCATGGAATTCTACCTCTTCGGGCATTCTTACTTGTCTCTCCACT
Organism: Acer campestre; assembly: GCA_954870605.1. Lineage (NCBI taxonomy): Eukaryota > Viridiplantae > Streptophyta > Magnoliopsida > Sapindales > Sapindaceae > Acer > Acer campestre. The sequence goes on from CATOZR010000064.1 coordinate 18,593, forward strand.
CCCCTTGAGGTCCTTGTGGCAAATGTCATCATTTCTCTGTTGAATTTTGCCATTTGTTCCGCAAGAGAATCCATTTCCTGAAATTCGCACAACACCATACTACCACGTAAAGAATTCCAATGAAGACTAAAGAAAATGCACACTAAAAAGAGAAGTCAATCTATGTAATCAACGCTACCAGTCCCCGACAGTGGCGCCAATTTTTGATGAGCCGTCATGCACTCACAAAAATGATATAAATTTGTTTGGTCTTTGAAAACCCTTTTAAGCCACTAAAATCCTTTAAAATGTGATTTTATAGCAAATGGTAAGCAAGTTCGTTCCACAAGGATATGAAGTGCTAATTATATAGATTGACTAGTCTTAGACAAGTAAAGTAAATCATGATATTAGATAGATGTGTGGTTTCAAAAACCACCAATGCTAACTACTAAATTGAAAATACAAAAGTGATATGAAAAATAGAATACTCAACAACCTTGATTAGAATAATGATGAAAACAATTAAAATGATTGCTAGGGAATAGATTGATTAACAATTGAGTGTGGGTGATGCCTTATAGCCACTTTAATGTACCAATCTCTTTATGTTAACCACTAAAGGCTTAGATTAGTGGGGTTGATATACCCACCACTAATCTATCCTATTCAATGGGTTCTTAATCACACAATGAGTGTCAATCCAAATATGAATATATAACATATTACTCTAATCAAGATTGCAATTAACAAGTGATATACAAATCAATTACATAATGAGTAGAATCTAATGGTTTGAATGAATAGAACACATAAGAGATTCATTACAAAGCTAAGGCTAATACCCATAACCAAATGATCCTCAAATCTATCCCTTAGATTAGGAGTTTAGTTACACATATTAGCAATAAATGAAAAGAAGTAAATAGTAAGGAAATCACCCTTGGGCCTCATTCTTTGAGCTTGATCCTTTTTCTCCTTTATGCTCCTAAATGCAAGGAATGGAAGTAGAGGATATGTCTTGAAGTGTGGATGTTTGGTGGAAAGTGACAAAGGAATTTGGGTGGAGAAATGGTAGGAGAGAAATGATTTAGGGAAGTAGTCAAGGTTTGATGTTGAGGTTTTGATGGAATTAGATGAGTACAAGTAGAGAAATGGAGGATGAGGAATGATGAGCCATGGATGAGGAATCTAGATCTCAATGAAAGGATTTTCGTGCTCTCTAAGGTGGGATGCCTTCTGAAGATGAAAGGCCGCTTTATATATACACACTCTTGGATATGTACTGATAACTGCTTGATTCGCTGATGTGGCGCAAAGTTCGCCATTTTGTTGCTATGGCAACCCTGGTGCGTAAAACGGTTAGATGCAAAGATCACCATGAACATCATCTTTTTCGCCATATAGCAACTGGTGACCATGAGCAATTCATGGTGAGGTCGCCATTTGCACAAGAAGGTCCCTATGGCGATGATCAAGCCAAAATTGGTATGATTTTGGCCCTCGTTTCCGATTCATTTTGCTTGATTCTCGGGCATTTCCCCGTATTTAATGGTGTTAAATTGAGTGTTTCAGGTTTTATCAGGTTTCAAGAGTAATTGGGATGAAGTGAAGGACTTGTGTGCAAAATGGCTCACAAATGGGAAGAAACAGGGCATTTTCGCCACTTAGACAAGAGGAGGTCGTTACATGGGCGTCATGGCGACAGAGGATTCTTCAGAACATCAGAAGGTCGCCACTTGGTAGCCATGGCGACCTACTCTTACAAATGGTGACCTCACTATTCAAAGGCAAGGTCGCCACTTATGGTCGCCATGGCGACTTTGATGTGTAAGTGGCGACCTCTTTACATTTTGAGGGTCGCCACTTATGGTCGCCATAGCGACCTTGATGTGTAAGTGGCGACCTCTACACCATTTGCTCATGGTCGCCACTTGCTAGATGACAAAAAAGATGGTTTTCATGGCGACCTTTGCATCTAACCGTTTTACGCACCAGGGTCGCCATAGCGACAAAATGGCGAACTAGGTGCCACATCAGCGAATCAAGCAGTTATCAGTACATGTCCAAGAGTGTGTATAAATAGAACAGCCTTCCATCTTTAACATCATCAAATCTTTAGAGAAGAGAGCACGAATTTAGATCATTTGAGATCTAGCTTTCTCATCCATGGCACACCATTCCTCATCCTCCATTTCTGTCCTTGAACTCATCTAATCCCATCCAAACCTCAACACAAAGCCTTGATTCCTTCCCTACATCATTCCTATCCCACCATTTCTCCACCCAAATTCCTTTGTCACTTTCAACCAAAACACCCACATTTCAAGACATATCCTCTACTTCCATTCCTTGCATTTAGGAGCATAGAGGAGAAGAAGGATCAAGCTTAAAGAAGGTGACTCAAGGGTTATTTCCTTACTATTTACTTCTTTTCATTTATTGCAAATATATGTAACTAAACCCCTAATCTAGGGGATAGATTTGAGGATCAATTGGTTGTGGGTTTTAACTTAGCTTGTAATGAATCTCTTATGTGTTCTATTTATTCAAATTAATAGATTCTATTCATTATGTAATTGACTTGTATATCACTTGTTAATTGCAATCTTGAGTGGAGTAATTTGTTATATATTCATATGTGGATTGACACTCCTTGTGTGATTAAGAACCCATTGAATATGATAGATTAGTGGTGGGTATATCAACCCCACTAATCTAAGCCTTTAGTGGTTAACATAATGAGATTGGTACATTAAAGTAGCTATTTGGCATAATCCACATTCAATTGTTAATCGATCTATTCCCTAGCTATCTTATTAATTGTTTTCATCATTACTCTTATCAAGGTGTTGAGTATTCTATTTTTCATAACATTTTTGTATCTTTATTTTAGTAGTTAGCATTAGTGGTTTTAGAAACCACATATCTATCAAGCACTATGATTTATTTTATTGTTCAAAGATTAGTCAATCTATCTAATTAACACTCTATATCCCTGTGGAACGAACTTGCTTACCATTTTGCTATCAAATCACATTTTAAAAGGATTAAGTGGCTTAAAAGGGTTTTCAAGAATCAAACAAAAACTATATCATTTTTGTGAGTGCACGACGGCTCATCAGGCAACCATATGTAGCGACCCTTCCTAAAGTTGTGAGGTCGCCATTTGCAAGGGTGGGTCGCTATGGCGACCCCCAAATGGCGACCCACCTGATGCATTTTTGTAACTTTATGTCGCCATGGAGACCAAGTGGCGACCTTCTGAAGCTCTGAATAATCCTCTGTCGCCATGGTGACCATTTGGCGACCTCCTCTTGCCTAAGTAGCAAAAATGCCCTATTTCTTCCCATTTGTGAGCCTTTTTACACACAAGTCCTCAACTTCATCCCAATTGCTCTTGAAACCTGATAAAACCTGAAACACTTAATTTAACACCATTAAACACGGGGAAATGCTCGAGAATCAAGCAAAAAGAGTCGAAAATGAGGGCCAAAATCATACCAACTTTGGCTTGATCACCATGAGGTCGCCATGGCGATAGAAGAATTAAAACAAGAAGAGATCAATCAGGTGGCATCACCATGGCAACATAAAAGGATAAGTGGCGACAATGTAGGAATTCCAACATTGGAAATTGTCGCTATGGTGACACGATGACCACAGAGAGAAAAATGATCCGGTGTGATGTCGCCATTTGCTGTCGCTCTTTGCCAATGGCGACTGAAAGAAAAACTTCCAACGTAGGAATTCCAGCGTTGGAATGTCAGCCATTCAAAAGGGGTATTCTTGTCCTTTCATGCCTATTTCATACCCTAGCTTTCCACACCTATAAATACATCACAGTTTCTCCTTTGAAAACACACTTGTTCAACCAAGAAATTCCTTTCTCCACCATTCCTAATCCCACCATTTCTCATCTCCAATCTCTCAACAAACAACTAGATTACCTCACCTAAATCATTCCTCTCTTCCCATTCTCTACATCCCATTACCTTTGTCACTCACCATTAGACACCCACCTATCTGGACACATCCTCTTCTCCCACTCTTTGCAATAGGAGCATCAAAGGAAATGAAGGATCAAGCACTAAAGAAGGAGACCCAAGGGTGATTTCCTTATTTATTACTTGCTTTCTATTTGTTTGTAACTATGTATAATTAAACCCCTTGAAACAAATAACACGGTGTGATATAATAATAATTTAGAGGGGGGGTGAATAGATTTTACCAAATTTACCCAATTTTCGCGTTTAGTCAATTTACGAAAATGCCCCAAACTAGTCAAAACAATAACAAGTGTAATATGGTGCGGAATTATAAAAGACACTTGATATTTACGTGGAAACCCTCACGGGAAAAACCACGGGCTGTATAGTGCGCCACACTCGAACCTCGAATCCACTAAATGAGAAATGATTACAACCTAATCCCGATCAATAATCATCACACCTACCTAATCCCGGTATAAGTGGACCTAGTCCAATTGCTTGCAATCTAAGCAACCTAATCCCGGAAGCTACATGCAAGACTTACTTTCAATGAAGAGAATACAACCTATGTGAATATAAAATGATATTCAATGAGCAAATAAAGCTAGGTAACCTTAGATGCTTATCTAGGATGATTAGATAACAATAAATGCAATCCTAGATGTCAATAGCTAAATGACATGTCATAAAGCTTAGCAAATCATAGATAAAAATAACCTAGATGTTGCTATCAAAATACATCACTCAAACATGTTAATGCAACAATCTCTATTTTGTATCTAGAATATATTCTAAGAGCATACAAATAATATAAGAGATTTCTTTGATAAATAAAACACTAAGCTTAGATGAGATTAGTGAAGAACATACCAAAGCAAGTGTGTTGAGCAAAACCCATGCAAGCAAGCATCCTAACTATGCTAGAAAATTCTAGATGATATTTTGATGCATATGAGAATGGTTTTGAGTGTATAAAAATGAGTTCTTGATTGTTTTTCTCTCAAGTTTCTCTTTTTGAACTTTAGGGTTCTTTTGAATCAGAGAACTAGTCTTAGAGAAATGAGAAAGTATGATATTTATAGTCATCAAGAACAGGGCAAGAGAAAAGACAATTTTGCCCTTGAAATCACCGATCGGCGGTTTCATTCTGCGGTCGTGGCCGCAGACTGTAACCGCCGAATTGAACCCGAGAAGCAGGGGATCATTCAGAGACCAGATTCGGCGGTCAAGCGAAACCGCCGATCAAAACCCAAAAAGAAACTGACCTAAAATATCTAATTCGGCGGTTTCATTCGGCGGCCAGGCCGCCAATTAAACCGCCGAACAGAACCCGAGAATAATAAATGCATCAGGTCTAATTCGGCGTTTTCGATTCGGCGGCTTGGCCGCCGATCGTAACCGCAGATTCAGTCTAGAGATCTCTGGAATCAAATGGTGGTTTCCATTCGGCGGCCAGGCCACTGATTAAACCGCCGTTTCACCACTGAAGGTGAAACCAAGGGAGAAACCAAGGGCATTCTCCGAAGGTGATCATCGCGCAAACCCAAGCACATAATCGTGCAAGCGCGGACGTTTCCGAACATATTCGAGAAACGAATTACAAGACACAAACAAACACACAACAAGATATAATAAAATAAGCTGCTAGTGTGTAATGTGACAAAGGAAGAGTATGCACACAAATGCAAGTATGCTAAGTGTGTGTGTGCTTCTAGATCTCTTCAATGAAAACTAAGCACTAGAAATATACCTTTGGAGTGCTTGTCACCTTGAGGACTTGACGAGGGCCATCGATGTTGGTCTCCAATCACCTAATCTACCCTTACAATTCAAACCCCAACTTGTGGTTTGTCCACGAAATAAGCCAATCAATAATGGGAATCCTTACACCCCTAATCTAGGGGATAGATGTGAAGAACATTTGGTTGTGGGTATTTGCTTAAGCTTCTGTATTGAATCTCTATTTGTGTTCTATTTATTTTATCATTAGATTCTATTCACTATGTGATTGACTTGTATGCCAATTTGTTAATTATTATCTTGTTTAGAAAAATATATTATGCAATCATCCTTATATTGACACCCTTGTGTGATTAAGAATCCAATGAATATGATAGATTAATGGAGGGTATATCAACCACACTAATTTAAACCTTGATTTATAACCAACCAATCCCACCTTGACCCCCTTTCCTTAATCGGTTAGGCATTTTGGTAGGAAGATGTTTAGGGTTCATAGTTATGACCTAAACACATCCTAGAAAACAAATGGTTAACTTATAAGAGATTGGTCCATTAAAGTGGCTTAGAAAGCATTACCCATACCCACTTGCAATTCCATCAATTCCTTAGAATCTATATTAATTGTTAAACCCATTCTCCTATCTAGTATTGTTGATATTGGACTCCTATCTATTCAACTTCTCTTTATATTGTTGTTATTTACTTTTCTCGTTATGTTTTATGCACCTAGATTAGACTAACATAGATTAGATCGCAAATTGATTAATCTAACCTAATCCCTGTGGAACGAATCCTTTGCTTACCGCTTTACTTGTTTTTGAAATATAGAGCTCATTACGTAGGAATTTCATTATAAACATCTTTTGAATCATGATTTCCTAACGACAAAAAAAGCGTGTTCTATCTTAATCAAGACATGTCTTTGATTGCTTAGTTTAGCAAATCTTCACTCTTATTGCATATTTAGTGAAGTTATGACATGATTGGGTTTTGTTTGTGATAGCTTGCATGATTAGGTTATTTTGCCTAAATAGCTAAGCCATAAACATTCATGTATGATTAATTGATGATTAGGTTTGCTTTGTGCATCTAGTCAAGTTCATGAATGTTTATGTGAGTTGTATTTGACAATTAGGTTGTTGGAATCTCTATTCAACTAATTGAGTCCTCATGTATAGGCATGTAGGCATTGTTTGATAACTAGATTGTTAAATTGCATTATAACATCTAGTTATGCATTTTATGAGTGGTCTTACACATTGTTGCATTTAAGCATTATTTTCATATTCAGTTAGACTATTAATTCTCTTCAATGAGTCAAAGGGCTCATTTGGGAGAAGTTTGACTTATGACTTTTGATAGTAGAAGAAGAGAAATAAAAGCTCAAACTTTTCAATTACCGTTTGGATGATATATTTCAAAAGAGCTTTTATACCTATAAGAGCTTTTGGGAGTGTTTGGTTGGAGCATTGTAATATCTCTACACAATGATATGACATTTATACACTCCCATTTTTTATGTTTAGTTGAACAATTTATAATCTTTTTCTTTTCTAACAATAATTTGCTTTTTCATAAAAAAACAATAATTAAAAAAAAAAAACAATAGTAATTCATTTAAACTTAATTGGAGTAATTGATGAGCGTCGTTTGTGTACTCAACAAAATGATATTTAAATGTGATCGTTTAGAAAACCGATTTTTCACCACTTAGATATAAAATTAGTAAAGTGGCAAGTGAGATTCGTTCCACAGGGAATTAGAGTGATTAGTTGAACAAATTAACTAATCTATATGCAATAAAATAAATCATAAAAATATGGATGAGTGAATGGGTTGTCAAGCCATCAAACATACATGAAAAATAAACCTAATAACTAATAAAAGAATACTTAACAAATCTAGATAAGATAATGGAATAAACAATTAAGAGAATAGCTAGGGAATTAATGGGATCACAAATGAATTACGGGTAATGCTTATCAAGCTACTTTAGTGAACGGATCTCATAAATGTTAACCAATTGATTTCTAAAATGTGTTTAGGCCATTATTATGAACCTTAAACAACTTCCCACCGCAATGCCTAACCGATTAAGGAGAGGGGGTCACGGCGGGATCGATTTGTTACAATTAATGGCTTAGATTATCGTGGTTGACATACCCTCCGACAATCTATCCTACTCACTATGTTCTTAATCCATCAAGGTTGTCAATCCAATCAAGATTATATAACAAATTATCCTAAGCAAGATTATAATCAACTAGTGGGTATACATGTCAATTACATAATGCATAGAATCTAATTATAAAATGAATAGAACACAAATAGAGATTAAAAATATATTAAAGCTTAAGCAAATCCCAATCCAAATGTTCTCACATCAAAACCCTAGAAAGGAGATTTAATTACACATATTACAATCAAAGGGAAGGCAAGTAAAAGATTAGGAAATCACCCATGGGCCTCCTTTTGTAAGCTTGATCCTTTCCTTGCCTTTGATGCTCCTTGTGTAAAGAGTGGATGATGAGGATGTGTCTAGATAGGTGGAGTCAAATGGGAAGTGACTAAGGAGATTTGTGGAGAAGATGGGAAGAAAAGGAATGATTAGGGGAAGTAATCTAGATATTAAGTTTAGGTAGGAGAGAAAATGGAGAGAAAAGGAATGGTGGAGAAAGGAGGTTTCTTGGTGGTCAAGAGTTGTCTAAAAGAGGAAAAATAGTGATGTATTTATAGGTGTGAAAAGCTAGGGTATGAAATGGGTATGAAATGACAAGAATACCCCTCTTGAATGCCAACACTGGAATTCCTACGCTGGAATTCCAACGTGGTCGCCATTTGTCCTTCTAGGTCGCCATGGCGACCTCAAATGGCGACCTTTCATGGGTTCTTCTGTCGCCATGGCGACCAAATGGCGACCAAGTGGCGACCCTTCCCACTTTGGAATTCCTACGTTGGAATTCCTATGTGGTCGCCATTTGCAAGTGTAGGTCGCCATGGCGACCTCAAATGGCGACCATGAAATGCTTTGCAATTTCCTCTGTCGCCGTGGCGCTCAAGTGGCGACCAAATGGCGACCTTCTGATGACTTGAAGAATCCTCTGTCGCCATGGCGCCCACGTAGCGACCTCCTTATGTCTAAGTGGCGAAAATGCCCTGTTTCTTCCCATTTGTGAGCCTTTTTGCACCCAAGTCCTCATCTTCATCCTAAATGCTCTTGAAACCTAATAAAACCTGAAACACTTGATTTTACACCATTAAATCACTGGATAATGCCCAAGAATCAGGCAAAAGGAGAAGGAAATGAGGGCCAAAATCATACCAATTTTGGTTCGATCAGTAATATACATATATATTTTTTAAAATAAAAATTAGTTTATATGAGATAATATATATATACATAATTATACATTTAAAGAAAATAATAAAAACAACAAACAAACCTGAAATTTTTTTTAAGATAAATCTCACCAACAAAAAAAAAAAAAAAAAAAAAAAGGAATAAACAAAAATTAATTAAAAAGATAGATGAAGAACATGCAACACATTACACCTCCAAACATCACCAAAATCAAAAATCTCCAACACCAGTACATCACCAAAATCAAACAACACCAAAATCTCTTTCGATCCAACCCGCCGCTTCATACATCACCAACGCGCAACAGAGTACACCACTAAAATCAAAAATCTCTAACACCAATACATCACCAAAATCAAACACCACTACCAATATCAAGGCACAAACCTAATACCTTCAAATATGTTTATCATTACCAATATCATAGAGTTCATCGGCGATGGATGACCTAGCTAGGTCTCCAATCTCCATCGTTGATTAGAAAATGGTGACCCAGATGTGTCTCCATCTTCGATGATAGTGAACCAGCTTCATCATCAGCAATGGCTTCGAGTTTGCTTTAGATTGTTGGTGTGAGTTGGGTGCGATTGTTCGTCTGGCTAGTAGGTACTATCTCAATATTCATCGAATTTGATTGTTGATTTTGTGAAGTACTCAGATGAGATTGACGAGAGTGTAGCTAGGGTTGCAAATGGGGAAAAAACGATAGAACAAATGATATAGCTCTGATTGTAATTTTGTTGTTCTTTATAGTAAGGACAAAAGTGTCAATAAAAAAATTCATTAAACCAAATTTTGGCTTCCTGGTTTTCCTTGGAAGCTCTTTTAGAGGAAGAAGATTTGGTTTGACTTGTGTTGAAAGAGCTTTTGCCCCATAAGTTCTTATACTAAATAACCCAAACACTCCTAAAAGTGGACTCATGAAGCTCTTTTTAGCCTTCCGAAAGCCCTATCAAACAGGCCCAAAGTCTTATGGCTTCTAGGTGAAGTTGCACAAGCAAATGAAGTCTTGCAACCAGGGGTTGGTTGGCAAGCATTTTCCAAGTACCACTATAAAAGGCCTATCGGGTAGATTGGGAGGTGCTCACGCCAATAGTAGTGGATTGGGGGATATCACTACGGATTGAACCAAGAGTGGTAAGTGGTAAGTGGTAGTGTCCATAGCCTGAGGTTGTCAAGAGTGAGAGTCCGTGTATCACTTGAGGGTATAACCGTCTTTTCATATACAGTACAAAAAAAAATGCCTATCATGACGAACTATTTCCAACGGTAATTAGTTCCGATGGCACTAATTGCAGTCGGTAATAGTACCTTTTTCGACGACCATATCATTGCTGTTGGAAATGAGTAAAAATCTCATACCACATTTCCGACGGCCAAATGATCGTCGGAAATAGTCTTTGTGCCGTCAATGTTGTTCCCATTTCCGATGACACAAAAAGTGCCGTCGGAAATGAGTAAAAATGAGTAAAAATGTAATACCACATTTTTGATGGCCCAATAGCCGTCTGAAATAGTCTTTGTTCCGTTGGAAATGAGGAAAAAGTCATCCAACATTTCTAACGGCCTAATTTCTGACGGCATTTAGCCGTTGGAAAAGACCAATTTTTTATTGTAGTGTCAAAAACGTATTTTTATATAAAATTTCTTCAAATAATTTGTATAAATAAAAATTTCATGATTTATTTTTTCTTGAAAATAAAAAGTTAGATAAAATAATTATATAAAATCTATTTCGTAGTAAGTATTTAATACACTTGATTTTCTCTAAATTGCTATCCGGACAATGGCATTTATGTGCCAAAATCAGGAGTGAACACTTTGATTTAAGGGGGGGGGGGTGGGGGGTGAATAGATTTTAGACGGTTATTACTAATTTTTGCTATTAGTCAATATTACGAAAATACCCCAATCTAGTTAAAATAATAAATCAAGTGTAAAGGTGCATAATATTAAATGACACTTTACGTGGAAACCTTCAACAAGGAAAAACCACAGGCTGTTATGTGCGCCACACACGAACCTCGAATCCACTAATTGCAATGGTGTTTACAACCTAGGTTGACAATGTCAAACCTTACGATCACTAACCCACCACTACTACTACCCGCAGGCCTATAAAAGTGAACCTAGACCAATTTGCTTGTGGCCTAAGCTACCTTAGCCACAAGTCTTACTTCTCAATGGAGAGATAAATAAACCTAAGTGAATATGCATGATATTCAAAAATGCAATTTAATGCTAGGTTACACTAAATGCTTATCTAGGATAATTAGATGACAATTAAATCAATCCTAGATATCAATTGCTATATGTCATGGCATAAAGCATAGCTATATGAGATAAATCGAACCTAGGTATAGCTATCAAAATACAACAATCAAACATTCAACACATAATCTCAATCTTGTAATTAGAAAGTAATCTAAGAACATACAAGTTATCAATGAGAAAAATAGCTAAGTATAAACACTAAGATTAGATGAAATTAGTGTTCAACTTACCATAGTTTGTGTGTTGAAGAAGACTCATGCATGGATGCACTCTAGATTATCCTAGATGATGCTAGATGAACTTAGATGCACATGGAAATGATTTTGAGTGATTAAATGAGCAATCTTGATTGCTTTTTCTCTCAAAAATCTATCTTTCAAGAATAGGGTTCTTGATGATCAACGAGTGTAAAGAGTGTACATTCAGAGAATGACATAAAGGTGTATTTATATAGGCCAATAAAAAGCTTGGTGAAAAGACAAGTTTGCCACTGAAATGCGCCAATTGGTGGTTTCATTCAGCGGCCACCGACTGCTAATTAAACGGCCGCTGAATGAAACCGCTGAATGAAACCGTCGAATTGAGTCCCGAGAGAACAGGGGAACAACGATGGTTTCATTTGGCGACCACCAACCGCTGAATTGAGCCCAAGAGGAACAGGGGACCAACGATGGTTTTATTCAGCAGTTTCATAACCGCCGATCACAACCGCAGAATCAAACTCAAGTGATAAAATCAATCAGGTATGAACGACGATTTTGAATGGCAGTCATGGCCGCTATAAGATCCTTTATTTGTATTGGTTTGATTCCATTGCAAAACTCTTTTTATTTGTATTAGTTGTTACTTAGGTGATTCTTGGAAGAAAGGAGACTCAAAGGTGAAGAAGCAACATCTTGTGCAAATTTCGTCTTCAAGGGGAACATCGCATACTTGGAAGCTAAGGTATCAAGATTCTTCTTCCTCTTGTAAGGCATTAGTGCACACACACAAAATTCATACATGTGTGTCCATACATCATTGTTCAAACATTTGGTATAACACTTTCACACACATTTAGTATGCACATGCATTTATCTCATTGTTAACAATCTTGTAGAATTGCATGTTTTCTCACTATCGCTTAGATATGGCATGCTTGTATTGTATAGTGTTTATTTTTTTTGTGTTTCTTGTGTTTTAGACTTGAACATGATCTTATTTGATTCCTTATTAAGTTCCAGTCATTTCAGTTACTCATTCGTTAAGTTTTGAGTCCATACGACGAAGTTATGCCTCTTTGCATTCTCATTTGTTGAGTTGTCTTCATTGTCATTTTCGGGGATGAATTCTCAACTTTTTGTCAAATTTTCATAGTCGTTGTTGTGCATGAGGGAGTCACAGTTTATAATCCAAAAACATATTTGAATTTGGAGTTCGGAGGCCCGAATACAGTCGAAGAACGTGGGAGGTGCGCGAGAGAGTTTGGCCATGCCTTGGCCACCCCGTGGGGAGGCCATGTGACCCATGGCAAGAGGAGCCCTCTAGTCTCGTGGGCCACACGCGCCCCACAAGGGAATTGTGAATTGGCTGCTTCTGATTCACTCAAATCTTCCCTCCTTGAAATCTTTTTAAAGCCTTCCTCCTTCCCCCATTTTTAACAACTTGAAAAAAATAAAAAATATGATTTCTGCAGAATTTTTCAACATTTTTGTTTTCTTATTTTGATCATAAATCTCTCATGCGAATTCGAAATTGATTAATCCAAAAGCCAAAATTGTTGGTCTTGAAGAGAGCTACAAATCCCAAGCATTTTTAGAGTCATTTTCACATCAAGCTGTTCTTCAGTCCGAGTTTCATCATTGTATGTGAAACTTCTTCTTCTTACTTTATCTTTTGATCTTCTCTTTAATCTTTCGATTTGATAGATGATTTGTGTTTAGAATGATGTTAGAACATATTCTAGAGGTGGTTGGTAATTGAGTTTTAGCTTTATGATTTCTCTTGAACATATATTTGCTAAACTTGATTAAACTTGAAATTGATTCTAGAAATGATATATGTGATGTGCTTTATGACATTTTCTAGGTTTAATTTTATGATCTAAGAACTAGGTTTTTAGTGTGATATATTGAATATTCATACCTGGTTCTTATTGATTCACATGCTTTGATTTCTAGATAGATTTTGTGATTGTGTGTTGAAAGCATATTCTAGAATATCTCTAAGCATGTTCATAGAGCTTGATTGATCATCTTGCTTTATTTGATTGTGCTTGCATCATGAAACAAATTACGGTGTGTACAATATTAATCTAGAGGAGGGGGGGGGGGGGGGGGGTGGTGAATAGATTTTATCCGATTTTACCCAATTTTCGTTAATAGACAAGATTACAAAATACCCCTAATAGTCAATACAAATATAGCAAGTGTAATATAGTGCGGAAATGAAATGACATTTGATATTTACGTGGAAACCCTCACGGGAAAAACCACAGGCTATTAAGTGAGCCACACTCGATCCTCGAATCCACTAAATGTGAGAAATATTACAACATAATCCCGGTATGAGTGAACCTAGTCCAATTGCTTATGGTTTACGCAACCTAATCCCAGAAGCTACACAAGTCTTACTTCTCAAAGAAGAGATAACAAGCCTATGTGAATATATGAATACTCAAAATACAATAAGAGCAAGGCAACCCTATATGCTTATCTAGGATGATGATGTATCAATGAAATCAATCCTAGATATCAAAAGCTAAATGACATATCATAAAGCTTAGCAAATCAAGATTAAGCAAAACCTAGATAGCTGTCACAATACAACACTCAATCATATTCATCACAAACAATCTCTATCTTGTATTTCATCTTGTATTTAGCATGTGAACATAAAACATACAAGTAAGTAAAGAGATTTCTTGATAAGAAAGAAACTAAAATTAGATGAAGTTAGTCCAAGTGTAGGGAAAAATATTGTAGTACACGCAGCGGAAGCGAGACTAAAAATAGATTTAGTAACTTTAAATTTTTTTCCTTTTTATGAACCTTAACCCTTTAATTAATTAAACATATATATAATCAACAAAAGAAGAATACCTTTTGTCGCGTGATCCGATTGACTTACGTCGATGGTAATCCGCAAGATCTTCAATCCTAGCACGAGCGTGAATCACCTAGGAGCGTGGTCTCCCTTTTTCTTTGAATTGCAAACCTGAGAATGGACAAACAAACTTTTCTTTTTCTTTTGTTAGTCACAAAACAATCAAAAGAAGACTAAGATTATTCCGGTCACTTTTGAGTTCTCAATCTAATGATCGAAACTCGCGTGAACCTAAATCGATGTTGTACACACAAGCTTATTGATGAACAAGCAATTAGTGTACCATTAAAGAATAATCTATTCACTCTTTTTGTTTTTAGTAGAATAAAATCCTTTCTATGAATTGAGAAGAAGAAGAAAATTGAATCAGGCACCACACACTCATTAGCCGAATTCTCTTCCTCTTTTCCTTTTAGGGTGGCCGAAAATCCTCTTCCTAAAAGGACTAGGGTTGCCGCAAATCACACTACAAAATAGGAGTTTGTGTTGCACCCTAATTCACTTCTAGTTTTAAGACTTCAAACCCTAATCCAACTCATAGATATTTTATTCTTTTATTTTGACTAAATAAAAAGACTTCTTATTTGATTAAATAAATAAAATTAATTATTTATTTTCTTATCAAACAAGTCTTTTAATTTAAGTATACTACTACCAATAGTATAACTCTAGGAATCATATTTCCTAATCAGAAAAGATTTGTTTCTTAATTAAACAATTAATTAATAAATTAATTAATTCTTATTTAATTAAAACAATGAAACAAAATAATATATTAGGTTAAAAAGACACCTTGCCGCCCCACTCTTATAAATGAGCCATATATTATTTTCTTATTTCATTTAATCCATTGGCTTTAAATAAAAGGCCACATGTGAACCAGACCCATTCTTACTAAAAGAAACAAGCCCACATGCCTTTCATTAATATATTAATATAATTGAGCAGCCCATTAAATAAATAATGTGCAAATTATATTCTTAATATATTAAAGGCAATTCTAAATGGACCCATAAATTGGTCCGGTAGAATATATCAAGTGATCCATGCAAGTCCGTGTGGATTGGGGATCTTGGCGGGCTATCTAAATTTAAGCTTCAATAGACATAACCTAATCACAATCAACAAATGATTCACTTAGGTCCGATCCATTAATTTTAACTCATTTCACTAAAGAGCTAAAATTGAACTCTTAAATAAAGACAGAAAAGGAAGATGTTCCTCTTTCATACCCTAGACAATCATGTTGGAGATAGTATATCCTCGTGATTAATATCAGTAATCGCCAAGAGTTCATAGACCGCCTATAACTCTCCAAGTTACCATATTTACTCATATGACCACGTTTTGAACTTGGATATTTTGACTTGTCCAGAAGCCATGTTTTCAATAGACACTATCGAAAACTCAACGTCGAGATTTAATATCCAATTACCTCAAAACATCCATATGATGATATTATACTCTCATTTAATAAATGGAGCCACGATGTCCATATCTATAAATGAAGTCCTCTATCGATTAACAAATGAATATCACCAAACTATCGAGGATAGACTATGCGATATAATCGTACTCATTGATAACTCAAATGATATCACTTGCAACCATAAGTCCATCATTTATCTCAGGATTAAGATAGACTCTCCGATTGTCCTGATAATGAAAAGACTTTTATCTACTGACGGTTATAGATAAAGTATTTCATTATGATCCAGTTCAATGCACCCAGTGCACTAGATTCTTTTGCTCGAAGACACTCCGATGATTTTAGACTCATCATATCTCATTTGATCCCACTCAAATGCTAGCAAAAGAATTCTACAACTTTAACAAGATAAAGGTGCCTAACCTTTAACTTAAGTTGTGAACAATTCTTCTTTTCTCATAGTCTTTAGACCTTATGATTATTTACTTTGACAATTATAATATTAAACTATAAATGCTATAAGATTTGTTTAAACCAGAAATCACTTTATTAATATGAAAAAAGATTGTTAATTACAATATTACACTCTTGCTATTGAGCATAATCCTAACAGCAAGTTGTGATGATGCAAAGTTATGCATGAATGATCCTAGATGAACTTGATGAATCAAAAGAAAAGCTTTGAGTGTTTAAAGGTGAGTTCTTGATGATTTTTCTCTCAAGTGTTTCTCTTTTTGCTTTAGGGTTCTAAGGAGTCAAAGAACTAACTCAGAGAAATGAGAAAGCAAGATATTTCTAGGCATCAAGAACAGGGCATGTGAAAAGACAAGTTTGCCCTTGAAAACGCACGATCGGCGGTTTCATTCGGTGGGCAGGTCACCGATCACAACAGCCGAATTGGTCCCGAGAGAAATAGGGGAGCAACGGCGGTTTCATTCTGCGATTTCGAAATTGCTGATATAACCGTAGAATCAAACCCGAGAGATTAAAATCAATCAGGTATGAACAACGGTTTCAAATCGACGGTCGGGGCCGCTGATCTAACCGCAGAATTAGACCAGAGACCTCTGGTCCAAAACGACTGTTTCTTTCGGCGGCTAGGGTCGCCGATCTAACCGCCGATTCACCGAAAGTAGTGAATTCTGTTAGGATTATGCTCAATAGCAAGAGTGTAATAATGTAATTAACAATCTTTTTCATATTAATAAAGTGATTTCTGTTTTAAACAAATCTTATAGCATTTATAGTTTAATAATTGTCAAAGTAAATAATCATAAGGTCTAAAGACTATGAGAAAAGAAGAATTGTTCATACATCTGGATATGTATGTGGTAGACACAATTTGTTTAGTTAGTCTTGAATATTGTTCACAACTTAAGTTAAAGGTTGGGCACCTTTATCTTGTTAAAGTTGTAGAATTCTTTTGCTAGCATTTGAGTGGGATCAAATGAGATATGATGAGTCTAAAATCATCGGAGTATCTTCGAGCAAAAGAATCTAGTGCACTGGGTGCATTGAACAGGATCACAATGAAATACTTTATCTATAACCGTCAGTAGATAAAAGTAATTTCATTATCAGGACAATCGGAGAGTCTATCTTAATCCTGAGATAAATGATGGACTTATGGTTGCAGGTGATATCATTTGAGCTACCAATGAGTACGATTATATCGCATAGTCTATCCTCGATAGTTTGGTGATATTCATTTGTTAATCGATAGAGAACTTCATTTATAGATATGGATATCGTGGCTCCATTTATTAAATGAGAGTATAATATCATCATATGGATGTTTTGAGGTAATTGGATATTAAATCTCAGCGTTGAATTTTCAATAGTGTCTATTGAAAACATGGCTTCTGGACAAGTCAAAATATCCATGTTCAAAACGTGGTCATATGAGTAAATATGGTAACTTGGAGAGTTATAGGCGGTCTATGAACTCTTGGCGATTACTGATATTAATCACGAGGATACACTATCTCCAATATGATTGTCTAGGGTATGAATGAGGAAACAACTTCCTTTTCTGTCTTTATTTAAGAGTTCAATTTTAGCTCTTTAGTGGAATGAGTTAAAATTAATGGATCGAACCTAAGTGAATCATTTGTTGATTGTGATTAGGTTATGTCTATTGTAGCTTAAATTTAGATAGCCCGCCAAGATCCCCAATCCACACGGACTTGCATGGATCACTTGATATATTCTACCGGACCAATTTAGGGTCCATCTAGAATTGCATTTAATATATTAAGAATATAATTTGCACATTATTTATGTAATGGGCTGCTAAATTATATTTATATATTAATGGATGACATGTGGGCTTGTTTCTTTTAGTAAGAATGGGTCTAGTTCACATGTGGGCTTTTTATTTAAAGTCCTATGGATTAAATGAAATAAGAAAAATAATATTTGGCCTAATATATTATATGGGGCGGCAAGGTGCTATAATAGCCTTAAATATTATTTTGTTTTCATTGTTTAATTAAATAAGAATTAATTAATTTATTAATTAATTGTTTAATTAAGAAACAAATCTTTTCTGATTAGGAAATATGATTCCTATTGGTATACTATTGGTAGTAGTGTACTTAAATTAAAAGACTTGTTTGACAAGGAAATAAATAATTAATTTTATTTATTTAATCAAATAAGAAGTCTTTTTATTTTAGTCAAATAAGGAATAAAAGATTTATGAGTTGGATTAGGGTTTGAACTCTTAGAAAGTGAATTAGGGTGCAACTAAAACTCCTATATTTTTGGAGTAAAAATTGCGGCAACCCTAGTCCATTTGAGTGAAAGAATTCGGCCACCCTTAAAAGAAAAAGAAGAGAATTTCGGCCTATAAGGTTTTTTGGTGCAGAAATTTTATTTTTTCTTCTTCTTCTCAACTCATAGATAGAGAGCTTTTATTCTACTAAAAACAAAAGGAACATAGATTATTCTTTGATGGTATATTGTTTGCTTATTCATCAATAAGCTTGTGTATACTACATCGATCTAGGTTCACGCGAGTTTCGATCATAAGATTGAGAACTCAAAAGTGACCGGAATAATCTTAGGTTTCTTTAGATTGTTTTTGGGACTAACGAATCAAGAAAAGTTTGTTATATCCGCTCTCAGGTTTGCAATTCAAAGAAAGGGAGACCACGCTCCTCGGTGATCCACGTTCGTGCTAGGATTGAAGATCTTGCGGATTACCATCGACGTAAGTCAATCGGATCACGCGACAAGAGGTATTAATCTTTTGTTATTTATTATATATCTTTAATTAATCAAAAGGGTTTAAGGTTCATAAAAATGGAAAAATTTTAAAAGCTACTCAAACTATTTTTTTTAGTTTCGCTTCCGCTGCGGGTATATTTTTCCCTACAATTGGTATCAGAGCCTAGGTTAAACCCTTTTAATTAATTAACGTATATATACGTGGATCGATTTCTTTTATTGTGATTATGCATGTTTTAGAAAGAGATGACACTCTAAGTATTCGCATATATAATTACATGTGATGTATGGATTTATATATGTTTTATGTGGTTTGTTATTGCTCGATTTTGGTCCTAGATTTTCTATGTAATTTTGATTTCGGAATTTTAACAAGAAGGGTGGTCTATCATCGCCATAATTCCTTCTTGGTAGTTGTTATAATTTTTTTTTATGTATTAAAATTGCTGCAGTTTTTTTTTTTTTTAATGTATTAAAAATTTAGTGTAGTATTTTTTTACTGCTGTGATTAAAAAAAAAAAAAATTTCTGCCGTATTTTTATTTTTGTTTAAATTAAATTGTAAAACGTTCTACATCGAAGAATCGAAGACGTGAAGCAACCGGAACCGAGAACGAGCATCGTGCGCACCCTAGGAGTGGATTGGGCTGCGCATGGCAAGCCCAAAGCTTGGTGGGCTGCGCACGGCAGCCTTGCAAAGCCTAATGGGCTGCGCATGGCAGCCCCTTATGTGGGGTTGTGGGCCGTGCAATCCCAAGGGTGGAGGCCGAAGGATGAGCGTATGGTTGATGGGCCACTTGAAGATCTTGTTTTCCAAATTCATTGTAATTTACTTGTTTTTCTAGGATGGGCCAAAATTGTTGCTATTTATTTTATGCTTAAATATTACAATATTTGTTATTGTATGATAACATGTCATATAGAATAGGAGTGCCACTCATATATCTCTTTTGGTATGAACATGCATTGAATGATTTAGGTATCTAAATTGGCATCTAGATAACTTGGTAAATCATTCTATGGGATTTAATCACACGCCTTAAATAATTGAGTGGGAGAAGGTGTTTTTGTAACACCTATGGCCTCCAAGGTTAGTTGAGCTTAATTATTTATTGGTAATCCCCCCAAGGGGCGTCCATGAATGGAATTTAGCAATATACTTCCTTACAAGGATAGACTAGACAATGGACTTAAACGAGATCTACTCCCCAGGGAGGGATTTTCGTGAGAGAAAGTTGAGGGTCGATATCTTGGTAGCACACTCAATGTAATTTTATTGATATCCTCCCAAGAGTTCTTGTCATTAAAATTGCAAGGCTAAAATTGAAAACGCTGGTTGTTATGTTAACAATTAGGTAGGACCTAGTCTAACTAGTAAATGGTGCGAACTCCCAAAGGAGGCGTAACATTTATGGGTGTTAGATCACCGTTGAATTTTTATGATTGAGTTATTCATTTAATTCAAGATAAATATTTAAAGTGCTTTATAATGATTATTTACTTATATTAATTTTTGTTTAATTAAGAAATCATGACCCCATCACTTATGAACATCCTGAAAGATAAAACTTTAACCGGTAATAATTATGTCACATGGAAAAGGAAAATTGGGTTATTGCTGCAAGCTGGAAAAATATAAATTTTGTTCTAACTTCTCCTAAACCACCTGCTCTTACTAATGAATCTAATGTAATGAGACGAGTATGAGCAGTGGAAGACCTCTAATGAGATGGCCAAATGGCTACCATCTCCGACGTGTTGCAACAACAGCATGAAGGAATAGGGTCTGCTGCTGATATGATGATGTCTCTAGAAGAGATTCATATGGTTGGTAAAGTTGCTACTATTAAGACCCGTTAGAAGGTCAAGGAATAATAGAAGAAAAAGCAACTTGGGCCTACCAAGAAAGAGACTAAGAAAGTAACCAAGATCAAAAGGAAGTGCTTCTTTTTTGGTGAAAAGAGACATTGGAAAAGTAATTGACCAAAGTCTCAGAATAAGAAGGAACAAGGTAATGCGAATTATCTTGAAACATGTTTTTCTGGCAGATTCTACAGATTCTTGGATCGTAGACTCTGGAGCCAATAATCATGTTTGTTATTCCTTATGGGGGTTCCAAGAAAGGAGAAAGCTGAGTAAGAATGAAATCAATTTACGCTTGGGCAACGGAACGTTAGTGTCTGCAAGTGCAGTGGGAGATATTAGAGTTTGTTTGGATTCTAGAAGGCATTTAGATTTAATAGACGTTTATTATGTACCTTAATTCAAGAGGAATTTAATTTCAGTTTCTTGTTTGAATAAATTTGGATATTCGGTTACTTTTAATAAAGTTTTTATTATTAGTAAGAATGACAAAATTATTTGCCAAGGTACATTGGAAAACGGTCTATACTTTTTGCATAGAAATATCTCTCACTCGTTAGACACAGAAATAACGGAACCTAATCATAAAAGAGTTAAATTATCAAAAGATGAAATCTATCTATGGCATTTACGCCTAGGTCATATTAACCTTAATAGGATTAAAATATTGGTAAGTGACGGACCTTTGAGTGACTTAAAGGTTGATGATCTACCAACCTGTGAATCTTGTTTGGAAGGTAAAATGACCAAAAGGACGTTCTCTGCCAAAGGTGCCAGAGCTACTGAATGTTTAGGATTGATACACACTGATGTATGTGGACCTATGAGCATTCAAGCTAGAGGTGGATATGAGTACTTCATCACTTTCACAGATGATTACTCAAGATTTGGCTATGTGTATCTCTTGCGACATAAGTCGGATGCTTTTGACATGTTCAAAGCATTTAAAGCTGAAGTGGAAAATCAGCTTGAGAAACGCATAAAAATCTTGAGATCTGATCATGGTGGAGAATATCTATCTGGTGAGTTTCAGCAATATCTTATTGATAATGGGATAGTTTCTCAGTTTTCTGCACCAGGTACACCTCAACAAAATGGGGTAGCAGAAAGGAGAAATAAAACTATTTTGGATATGGTTAGGTCAATGTTGAGTTATTCAACACTTCCTATTTCTTTTTGGGGATATGCTTTACAAACTGCTATATACATTCTAAACGATGTACCATCTAAGTCTGTTCCTAAAACACCGCATGAGTTGTGGACTGGGCGCAAGCCTAGTTTACAACACTTAAGGATATTTGGTTGTCCTGCGCATGTGTTAAAAGGAAAGACAGAAAAGATGGAGTCCCGTTCAGAAACATGTATATTTGTAGGGTATCCAAAAGAAACTAAAGGATATTATTTTTATAGTCCTTCAGATCTTAAAGTATTTGTTTCGACAAATGCTAAATTTCTGGAAAAGGACTATATGAATGATTTTGTGCCTAGAAGTAGAATTGTCCTGAATGACATGTCAGGAGATACAATTCCACGAGAGGTTACACAACCAAACCCAATTGTAAGTTCCGATCCAACACAAGGTCAACAACCCACCATTCCTCGTCATAGTGGGAGGGTTAGAACACAACCCGAAAGATACATCGGTCTGGGAGAATCAGTGGAGAATCTCCCGGACGACGATGATCCCTATACGTACAAGGAAGCTATGGAGGATGTTGATAGTCGCCATTGGCAAAAGGCAATGCAATCTGAGATTGAATCTATGTTCGATAACAAAGTCTAGTCCATTGTAGACTTACCTAAAGGGATAAAACCCATTGGGTGCAAGTGGTTATACAAGAGGAAAAGAGGTATGGATGGAAATGTAGAAACCTTTAAAGCTAGATTGGTAGCTAAAGGGTATACATAGAAAGAAGGTATCGATTACGAGGAAACCTTCTCTCCTGTGGCCATGCTTAAATCCATAAGGATACTCTTATCCATTGCAGCATCTTTAGATCTAGAGATTTGGCAAATGGACGTCAAGACAGCTTTCCTTAATGGAAGTCTTGACGAGAGCATCTACATGATGCAACCAGAAGGATTCATTGAAAAGGGCCAAATGGAACAAGGTATTCAAGTTGCAGAAATCCATATATGGATTAAAGCAAGCATCCAGATCCTGGAACATAAGGTTCAATCAAGCTGTCAAAGGATTTGGATTTATTCAGAATCTTGACGAACCTTGTGTATACAAAAGGATTAAGGGCGACAAGTTGGTTTTCCTAATTCTGTATGTTGATGATATACTACTCATCGGAAACGATGTAGGTGTGTTGACATCAGTAAAAGAATGGTTAGCAAAACAATTTGATATGAAGGACTTAGGAGAAGCAAGTTTTATTCTAGGTATCCAAGTTATAAGGGATAGAAAGAATAGAACGATTGCATTATCCCAAGCTTCATACATAGACAAGATCTTGTCTAGGTTTTCCATGCATGATTCCAAGAAAGGTATGTTACCTTTCAGACATGGAATCAAGCTTTCTAAGGAACAAGTTCCTAAGAATGAGCATGAAGAGCAATTCATGAGTAGAGTTCCATATGCCTCGGCAGTTGGAAGTCTCATGTATGCAATGCTCTGTACTAGACCAGATATTTGTTTTGCTGTTGGCATAGTTAGCAGGTTTCAATCGAAACCTGGTCCTGATCACTGGACAGCAGTCAAGCATATTTTCAAGTATCTTAAGAGAACGAGAGATAATATGCTAGTATACTCTGGAGGGGATTTAATTCCCGTTGGGTATACAGATTCTGATTTTCAATCAGATTCTGACTCCAGAAAATCCACATAAGGGGCTGTGTTTACTATTGGAGGAGGAGCAGTCATATGGAGGAGTATCAAGCAATCTTGTATTGCTGATTCCACCATGGAAGCTGAGTATGTTGCTGCATGCGAGGCTGCCAAAGAGGCTGTTTGGCTCTGCCAATTCTTGATTGACTTGGAAGTGGTTCCCAGTGCAAATAAGCAGATCACTATCTACTGTGACAACAATGTAGCAGTGGCTAATTCGAAAGAACCAAGAAGTCACAAGAGAGGTAAACACATTGAAAGAAAATATCATCTTTTAAGGGAGATTATTCAAAGAGGTGACGTGACGATTACCAAAATCGCGTCAGTGATGAGCGTCGTTTGTGTACTCAACAAAATGATATTTAAATGTGATCTTTTAGAAAACCGATTTTCACCACTTAGATAAAAATTTAGTAAAGTGGCAAGTGGGATTCGTTCCACAGGGAATTAAGGTGATTAGTTGAATAAATTAACTAATCTAAATGCGGTAAAATAAATCATAAAAATATGGATGAGTGAATGGGTTGTCAAGCTATCAAACATACATGAAAAATAAACCTAATAAAAGAATAAAAGAATACTTAACAAATCTAGATAAGATAAATGGAATTAACAATTAAGAGAATAGCTAGGGAATTAATGGGATCACAAATGAATTACGGGAAATGCTTATCAAGCTACTTTAGTGAACGGATCTCATAAATGTTAACCAATTGATTTCTAAAATGTGTTTAGGCCATTATTATGAACCTTAAACAACTTCCCACCGCAATGCCTAACCGATTAAGGAGAGGGGGTCACGGCGGGATCGATTTGTTACAATTAATGGCTTAGATTATCGTGGTTGATATACCCTCCGACAATCTATCCTACTCACTATGTTCTCAATCCATCAAGGTTGTCAATCCAATCAAGATTATATAACAAATTATCCTAAGCAAGATTATAATCAACTAGTGGGTATACATGTCAATTAAATAATGCATAGAATCTAATTATAAAATGAATAGAACACAAATAGAGATTAAAAATATATTAAAGCTTAAGCAAATCCCAATCCAAATGTTCTCACATCAAAACCCTAGAAAGGGGATTTAATTACACATATTACAAACAAAAGGAAGGCAAGTAAAAGATTAGGAAATCACCCATGGGTCTCCTTTTGTAAGCTTGATCCTTTCCTTGCCTTTGATGCTCCTTGTGTAAAGAGTGGATGATGAGGATGTGTCTAGATGGGTGGAGTCAAATGGGAAGTGACTAAGGAGATTTGTGGAGAAGATGGGAAAAAAAGGAATGATTAGTGGAGGTAATCTAGATGTTAAGTTTAGGTAGGAGAGAAAATGGAGAGAAAAGGAATGGTGGAGAAAGGAGGTTTCTTGGTGGTCAAGAATTTTTTAAAAGAGGAAAAATAGTGATGTATTTATATGTGTGAAAAGCTAGGGTATGAAATGGGTATGAAATGACAAGAATACCCCTCTTGAATGCCAACACTGGAATTCCTACGCTGGAATTCCAACGTGGTCGCCACTTGTCCTTCTAGGTCGCCATGGCGACCTCTCATGGGTTCTTCTGTCGCCATGGCGACCAAATGGCGACCAAGTGGCGACCCTTCCCACTTTGGAATTCCTACGTTGGAATTCCTATGTGGTCGCCATTTGCAAGTGTAGGTCGCCATGGCGACCTCAAATGGCGACCATGAGATGCTTTGCAATTTCCTCTGTCGCCATGGCGCTCAAGTGGCGACCAAATGGCGACCTTCTGATGACTTGAAGAATCCTCTGTCGCCATGGCGCCCATGTAGCGACCTCCTTATGTCTAAGTGATGAAAATGCCCTGTTTCTTCCCATTTGTGAGCCTTTTTGCACCCAAGTCCTCATCTTCATCCCAAATGCTCTTGAAACCTAATAAAACCTGAAACACTTGATTTTACACCATTAAATCACTGGATAATGCCCAAGAATCAAGCAAAAGGAGAAGGAAATGAGGGCCAAAATCATCCCAATTTTGGTTCGATCAGTCAGCAGAAAATCTAACAGATCCCATCACAAAGGCTCTACCTCAGAAGAGTTTCGATGGGCACCTAGAGAGTATAGGCTTGAGAGATATGACACATTTGCTATAGCGCAAGTGGGAGATTGTTAGGATTATGCTCAATAGCAAGAGTGTAATAATGTAATTAACAATCTTTTTCATATTAATAAAGTGATTTCTGTTTTAAACAAATCTTATAGCATTTATAGTTTAATAATTGTCAAAGTAAATAATCATAAGGTCTAAAGACTATGAGAAAAGAAGAATTGTTCATACATCTGGATATGTATGTGGTAGACACAATTCTTTAGTTAGTCTTGAATATTGTTCACAACTTAAGTTAAAGGTTGGGCACCTTTATCTTGTTAAAGTTGTAGAATTCTTTTGCTGGCATTTGAGTGGGATCAAATGAGATATGATGAGTCTAAAATCATCGGAGTGTCTTCGAGCAAAAGAATCTAGTGCACTGGGTGCATTGAACAGGATCACAATGAAATACTTTATCTATAACCGTCAGTAGATAAAAGTAATTTCATTATCAGGACAATCGGAGAGTCTATCTTAATCCTGAGATAAATGATGGACTTATGGTTGCAGGTGATATCATTTGAGCTATCAATGAGTACGATTATATCGCATAGTCTATCCTCGATAGTTTGGTGATATTCATTTGTTAATCGATAGAGGACTTCATTTATAGATATGGACATCGTGGCTCCATTTATTAAATGAGAGTATAATATCATCATATGGATGTTTTGAGGTAATTGGATATTAAATCTCAACATTGAATTTTCAATAGTGTCTATTGAAAACATGGCTTCTGGACAAGTCAAAATATCCAAGTTCAAAACGTGGTCATATGAGTAAATATGGTAACTTGGAGAGTTATAGGCGGTCTATGAACTCTTGGCGATTACTGATATTAATCACGAGGATACACTATCTCCAATATGATTGTCTAGGGTATGAATGAGGAAACAACTTCCTTTTCTGTCTTTATTTAAGAGTTCAATTTTAGCTCTTTAGTGGAATGAGTTAAAATTAATGGATCGGACCTAAGTGAATCATTTGTTGATTGTGATTAGGTTATGTCTATTGTAGCTTAAATTTAGATAGCCCGCCAAGATCCCCAATCCACACGGACTTGCATGGATCACTTGATATATTCTACCGGACCAATTTAGGGTCCATCTAGAATTGCATTTAATATATTAAGAATATAATTTGCACATTATTTATTTAATGGGCTGCTAAATTATATTTATATATTAATGGATGACATGTGGGCTTGTTTCTTTTAGTAAGAATGGGTCTAGTTCACATGTGGGCTTTTTATTTAAAGTCCTATGGATTAAATGAAATAAGAAAAATAATATTTGGCCCAATATATTATATGTGGCGGCAAGGTGCTATAATAGCCTTAAATATTATTTTGTTTTCATTGTTTAATTAAATAAGAATTAATTAATTTATTAATTAATTGTTTAATTAAGAAACAAATCTTTTCTGATTAGGAAATATGATTCCTATTGGTATACTATTGGTAGTAGTGTACTTAAATTAAAAGACTTGTTTGACAAGGAAATAAATAATTAATTTTATTTATTTAATCAAATAAGAAGTCTTTTTATTTTAGTCAAATAAGGAATAAAAGATTTATGAGTTGGATTAGGGTTTGAACTCTTAGAAAGTGAATTAGGGTGCAACTAAAACTCCTATATTTTTGGAGTAAAAATTGCGGCAACCCTAGTCCATTTGAGTGAAAGAATTCGGCTACCCTTAAAAGAAAAAGAAGAGAATTTCGGCCTATAAGGTTTTTTGGTGCAGAAATTTTATTTTTTCTTCTTCTTCTCAACTCATAGATAGAGAGCTTTTATTCTACTAAAAACAAAAGGAACATAGATTATTCTTTGTTGGTATATTGTTTGCTTATTCATCAATAAGCTTGTGTATACTACATCGATCTAGGTTCACGCGAGTTTCAATCATAAGATTGAGAACTCAAAAGTGACCGGAATAATCTTAGGTTTCTTTAGATTGTTTTTGGGACTAACGAATCAAGAAAAGTTTGTTATATCCGCTCTCAGGTTTGCAATTCAAAGAAAGGGAGATCACGCTCCTAGGTGATCCACGTTCGTGCTAGGATTGAAGATCTTGCGGATTACCATCGACGTAAGTCAATTGGATCACGCGACAAGAGGTATTAATCTTTTGTTATTTATTATATATCTTTAATTAATCAAAAGGGTTTAAGGTTCATAAAAATGGAAAAATTTTAAAAGCTACTCAAACTATTTTTTTTTAGTCTCGCTTCCGCTGCAGGTATATTTTTCCCTACAAGGAGAAAGCCAAGGCAATCACCTAGAGCGGTCTTCGCGCAAAATCGAGGACAGTTATGTGCAAGCGCAGACGTTTCCGAACATCTACGAAAACGAATGACAAGACACAAACACACAACAAGATACAATTCATAAAAGTGTATGTGTGAAAGTGACATGTGAAGAGAATGCACACATATTAAAATATGCTAAGTGAGTGTGTGCTACTAAATCTCTTCAATGAAAAACTAAGCACAAGAGATATACCTTTTGTGTGCTTGACACCTTGAGGTCTTGAGGGCATTAGGCTTGATCCTTAAACACCTAAAACTACCCTTACAAGTCAAACCCCAACTTGTGGTTTGTCTACAAAATAAGCCAATCAATATGAGAATCCTTACAATCTCCCCCTTTTGCTATTTCCTGACAAAACCACCTCTCACATTGATCCTCACAACTAAATATAAACTACGGGATTTCAATGATAATCTACATTACAAAGAGATATATATATAAAAAAATAAATAAACATCTTCAAGCCTTCAATCTCTTGTAGAATTATCAACCCTTCGAAACAAAAAAAAATTACACTTTCCAAAGCAAGTGTATGTGAGATGATCAAGTGAAAATAACCAAGCATTTGCATTTAAGTAATTTAAGCCCAATGCAATGTATGCAAATGCAATGCTCCCCCTCAAAGGGTTACTCCCCCTCAAACCATAAACTCCCCAATATGCACATTTGCTACTACAATTAGCAACTCCCCTTACCACATCCTACTCCCCCTTTTTGTCATGATATAGGCAAAGGAGTAGTCCCCAACCGGGTCACTCATAACAAAGAGAGATAGTAGCATACAAGATAATGCATAATCAAATAAGTCACTTTGTGCACTCAATTAATTGGAGAGAATCAAGGAGATTTATTTTATTGAAAATGTGTGAAATAAAAATGCTTTGCAAACAAAACATGTTGCATTCAAGTCCAAAATACAATGGTATTTGGCAAAGCAAATGACAAAGGTTTCCAATAGAATTCAAACCAATTTTACCATTTGTCATGAGAGAAGCAAGGATATAGAGATTTCATTGATTTCAATTTTTAATAGTAACTATATCCAACTTTATAAGCGAAACATGGCATGAGCGACTTTGCACCCTATTTGATTTTTCCGGGTATGAAACCCGTATGATAGTAGCCATGTTCAACAAATAAAGAAAGAGAGACATTTGGATTGAAACATCCTTTGAATGGATACATGATCCTTTATCATTTTTAGTCTCACTAGCTTTTTCACACATTGTTTTGCATTTAAGAACTTGCAATCATCAATTCATGCTTTTTCAATATAGCATGTCATTTGAATTTCATGCTTTTCATATGTCATTAGTATGTCAACTAAGAATCATCATGTCATGGAAATAATAGGTCATTCAAATCATACTTCCTATGTTAATTTCCTGGTCCAAAAATGCATGTTTGAACATAAAAATGACATGGATTGAAAACAAAGCAAGGTTCACACTTATTGAGATAAAAGCTCATATACATATGTCCAACCAAGCTTACTTCAAGCAATTAAAAGAGAAGCACAAGATCTTTCAAATATTTTGCATGCATCAAGTATACAAAAAGCTCTCTTTGCTTGAGTTCCCCTTATAGGGTCAATAACAAAAACTCATTACTCCACAAGACATATCCTAATAGATCTACTAAGAGTTTTAAATTGAGTAGCATCTAAGGGTTTAGTAAATAAGTCCGCTAGTTGATCATTAGCACCTACATGCTTAAGTACTTTGCATTTATTTTCAACTAGTTCTCTAATGAAATGATGGCGGATGTCAATATGCTTAGTTCTAGAGTATTACCGGATTCTTGGAAATATTAATAGCACTCATGTTATCACAAAAGAGAGTGAGTGTACCTTGGTTGAATCCGTAGTCTACTAGCATTTGCTTCATCCATAGGAGTTGTGTGCATCCACTCCCCGCGGCTATGTACTCGGCCTCCGCCGTGGACAAGGAAATCGAGTTTTGCTTCTTGCAAAACCAAGACACCAAATTATTGCCTAGAAAGAAGCAACCGCCCGATGTGCTCTTTCTGTCATTGCAATTTCCCACCCAATCCGCATCACTAAAGCCTACAAGGCTAGCATTAGTGTCAAACGAGTACCAAATCTCATAGTTGGAAGTCCCATTCACATATCGAATGATTCTCTTAACGGAAGAGAGATAGGACTCCTTGGGATCGGATGGGTACCTAGCACACACACCCACACTAAAGGATATATCGGGCCTACTTGCGGTCAAATAAAGCAAGCTTCCTATCATTCCCCTATATAGTGTTTGTTCCACACTTTTACCACTAGCATCCTTGCTAAGTTTCAAAGTGGTTGAAACAAATACAATAAACTCGGGTGTGTTCAATATATTAATCTAGAGGAGGGGTGAATAGATTTTAACAAATTTTTACCCAATTTTCGTTTAAGGACAATATTACGAAAATACCCCTAATAGTCAATATAAATACAATAAGTGTAATATGGTGCGGAAATTAAATAACACTTGATGTATATGTGGAAAACCCAACCACTGGGAAAAAACCACGGGCTGTATAGTGCGCCACACTCGAACCTCGAAATCCACTAATTGAAATAGAGTTTACAACCTATGTAGACCTTGTCTAACACTCCGGTCTATAACCTCCCACTTCTACCACGTGGGCGTTTAAAAGTGGCTCTAGTCCATTTTGCTTGTGGCCTAAGCAACCTTAGCCAACAAGACTTAAATTCTCAATGAAGAGATAATACAACCTATGTGTGAATATATAAAAATACTCAATACATGCAATAAGAGCTAGGCAACCCTATATGCTTATTTAGGATGATAATTGTTAGGATTATGCTCAATAGCAAGAGTGTAATATTGTAATTAACAATCTTTTTTCATATTAATAAAGTGATTTCTGGTTTAAACAAATCTTATAGCATTTATAGTTTAATATTATAATTGTCAAAGTAAATAATCATAAGGTCTAAAGACTATGAGAAAAGAAGAATTGTTCGTACATCTGGATATGTATGTGGTAGACACAATTCTTTAGTTAGTCTTGAATATTGTTCACAACTTAAGTTAAAGGTTGGGCACCTTTATCTTGTTAAAGTTGTAGAATTCTTTTGCTAGCATTTGAGTGGGATCAAATGAGATATGATGAGTCTAAAATCATCGGAGTGTCTTCGAGCAAAAGAATCTAGTGCACTGGGTGCATTGAACTGGATCACAATGAAATACTTTATCTATAACCGTCAGTAGATAAAAGTCTTTTCATTATCAGGACATTCGGAGAGTCTATCTTAATCCTGAGATAAATGATGGACTTATGGTTGCAAGTGATATCATTTGAGTTATCAATGAGTACGATTATATCGCATAGTCTATCCTCGATAGTTTGGTGATATTCATTTGTTAATCGATAGATGACTTCATTTATAGATATGGACATCGTGGCTCCATTTAGTAAATGAGAGTATAATATCATCATATGGATGTTTTGAGGTAATTGGATATTAAATCTCAACGTTGAATTTTCAATAGTGTCTATTGAAAACATGGCTTCTGGACAAGTCAAAATATCCAAGTTCAAAACATAATCATATGAGTAAATATGGTAACTTGGAGAGTTATAGGCGGTCTATGAACTCTTGGCAATTACTGATATTAATCACGAGGATACACTATCTCCAACATGATTGTCTAGGGTATGAATGTGGAACATCTTCCTTTTCTATCTTTATTTAAGAGTTCAATTTTAGCTCTTTAGTGGAATGAATTAAAATTAATGGATCGGACCTAAGTGAATCATTTGTTGATTGTGATTAGGTTATGTCTATTGAAGCTTAAATTTAGATAGCCCGCCAAGATCCCCAATCCACACGGACTTGCATGGATCACTTGATATATTCTACCGGACCAATTTATGGGTCCATTTAGAATTGCATTTAATATATTAAGAATATAATTTGCACATTATTTATTTAATGGGCTGCTCAATTATATTAATATATTAATGAAAGGCATGTGGGCTTGTTTCTTTTAGTAAGAAGGGGTCTGGTTCACATGTGGGCTTTTTATTTAAAGTCCAATGGATTAAATGAAATAAGAAAATAATATATGGCCCATTTTATTTGAGTGGGGCGGCATGGTCTTATTTAACCTAGTATATATTATTTTGTTTCATTGTTTTAATTAAATAAGAATTAATTAATTTATTAATTAATTGTTTAATTAAGAAACAAATCTTTTCTGATTAGGAAATATGATTCCTAGAGTTATACTATTGGTAGTAGTATACTTAAATTAAAAGACTTGTTTGACAAGAAAATAAATAATTAATGTAAGGATTCCCATTGTTGATTGGCTTATTTCGTAGACAAACCACATATTGGGGGTTTGAATTGTAAGGGTAGTTAGGTGATTGAAGATCATGCTCAAAGGCCCTTTTCAAGACCTCAAGGGAAGAAGCACTCCAAAGGTATAATACTTAGTGTTTCTTACAATGAAGAGAAATAGATGCACACACACACAACACTTGCATAATTCTCATTCTTGAATGTGTTGTGTATTTATTTTGTGTATGCATTATTGCCTATTTCATCTCTCTTCATGCATGTTTATTTGGTTGCATCTTGCTTAGAATTGCATAGCATGGTTAGATTTTAGGATGCTCCATCAGGTGCAATTTGCGCCCTGATCTGCGGTCAAGGCCGCAGAAATAAGGCCGCAGAATAAGGATCAGAATTCATACTCTCTGTCCTCTTTTCTGCGCCCTTTGATTTTGCGTTTAGGGGCCGCAAAAATGTCAGGTGCATTTCTGCGCCCTTGAGTTCTGCGCCCCTGGCCGCAAATTCAAGACGCAAAACTGTTGATTACAGTTCTGCGCCCTGTTTTCTGCGGTCAAGGCCGCAGAATCAAGGGCGCAGAATCAGCGGTCTTTTGCATTTTTTTCAAAACGACACCACTTCACTTTGGCATACTATATATATGCCTCTTTCATTCCTAGGTCGTTTTTAAGAGTTCCAAATCTCATATTTTTCTCTTAGAACATTCTTCAAGAGAAAAATCATCAAGAACTCACCTTTAAACACTCAAACCAATTCCTTTGATCATCAAAGTTCATCTAGGATCATTCATGACCATTTAGGACTCATCCATGTATGGTTTTGCATCATCACATCTTTTCTTGGTAAGATTTTGACTAACTTCATCTAAGTTTAGTTTCTTTCTTGTCAAGTTATCTCTTTATCTTATTGTATGATTTATGTTCACATACTAGATATAAGATAGAGATTGTTTGTGATGAGTATGATTGAGTGTTGTATTGTGATAGCTATCTAGGTCTTGTTGAATCTTGATTAGCTAAGCTTTATGATATGTCATTTAGCTTTTGATATCTAGGATTGATTTCATTGATATATCATCATTCTAGGTAAGCATATAGAGTTGCCTTGCTCTTGTTGCATTTTGAGTATTTCATATATTCACTTAGGTTGTTTTCTCTTCATTGAGAACTAAGTCTTGTGTTGCTTCCGGGATTAGGTTGCATAAATCACAAGCATTAGGACTAGGTTCACTTATACCGGGATTAGGTAGGTGTGTGATTACTTCCGGGATTAGGTTGTAATCGTTTAACACATTTAGTGGATTCGAGGTTCGAGTGTGGCTCACTTACATAGCCCGTGGTTTTTCCCGTGAGGGTTTCCACGTAAATATCAAGTGTCTTTTAATTTCCGCACCATATTACACTTGCTATTGTATATTGACTAGTAAAGGGTATTTTCGTAATCTTGACCATTAACGAAAATTTGGTAAAATTGGATAAAATCTATTCACCCCCCCCTCTAGATTAATATTGAACACACCATAATTTGTTTCAATTAATTTTATTTATTTAATCAAATAAGAAGTCTTTTTATTTAGTCAAAATAAAAGAATAAAATATCTATGAGTTGGATTAGGGTTTGAAGTCTTAAAACTAGAAGTGAATTAGGGTGCAACTAAAACTCATATATTTTTAGAGTGTAATTTGCGGCAACCCTAATACTTTTGGGAGAAGGATTTCGGCCACCCTAAAAAGAAAAGAGAAGAGAATTCAGCCACTAAGAAAATTAGAGTGTGTGGTGCTTGATTCAACTTTCTTTTTCTTCTCAATTCATAGATAGGATTTTTATTCTACTAAAAACAAGAAAAGAGTGAATAGATTATTTTTTTTGATGGTACACTAATTGCTTGTTCATCAATAAGCTTGTGTGTACAACATCGATTTAGGTTCACGCGAGTTTCGATCATTAGATTGAGAACTCAAAAGTGACCGGAATAATCTTAGTCTTCTTTTGATTGTTTTGTGACTAACAAAAGAAAGGAAAAGTTTGTTTGTCCATTCTCAGGTTTGCAATTCAAAGAAAAAGGGAGACCACGCTCCTAGGTGATTCACGTTCGTGCTAGGATTGAAGATCTTGCGGATTACCATCGACGTAAGTCAATCGAATCACGCGACAAAAGGTATTCTTCTTTTGTTGATTATATATATGTTTAGTTAATTAAAGGGTTAAGGTTCATAAAAAGGAAAAAATTTTAAAAGCTACTAAATCTATTTTTTAGTCTCGCTTCCGCTGCGTGTACTACGGTATTTTTCCCTACAATAATAAGTCAATAAAAACAATCCTAGATATCAATGGCTAAATGACATGTCAAATAGCTTAGCTAAAAGTAGATTATAAAAACCTAGATAGCTATCAAAATACAACACTCAATCATGTCATCACAAACAATCTCTATTTTGAATATAAGATATTAATCTAAGAACATTCAAATAATAAAAGAGATGCCTTGATAAATAAAACACTAAATATCAATGGATAAAAGTGAAGAACATACCAAGAGAAGTGTGATGACCAAGACCCATTCAAATAAGCAAACTAACTATGCTAGAAAATGCTTAGATGATCTTTGATGCACATGTACATGGTTTGAGTGTTTAGAAAATGAGTTCTCTATTAAATATCTCTCCAAAATCTCTCAAATGAGTTTAGGGTTCTTTAGAAGTCAAGAAATTGGTAAGAGAAATGAGAAAGTGTGATATTTATAGACAAAGAGAACAGGGCATGTGGAAAGACGAAACTGCCCTTGAAATCACCGTTCGGCGGTTTCATTCTACGGTTTTGGCCGTAGAATTGAACCGCCGAATTGAACCCGAGAAGCAGGGGATCAATCGGCGACTAGATTCGGCGGTTTGGGAAACCGTCGATCAGAACCTAAAAAAGAAACAGACTTAAAATATCTAGAACGGTGGTTCCGAAACCGCCGATTAAATCCCCGAACAGAGACTGAGATAATAAATGCATCAGGTCTATTCGGCGGCCTGGCTGCCGATCGTAACCGCAGATCCAATCCAGAGCTCTCTGGAATCAAACAACGATTTCCATTCGGCGGTCATGGCCGCCAATAAAACCGTCGTTTCACCACTGATGGTGAAACCAAAGGAGAAGCCAAGGGCATTCTTCGAAGGCGATCTTCGCGCTAAACCAAGCACACTTTCGTGCATGCACAGACGTTTCCGAACAATGTCTGGAAATGAATTACAAGACACAAAAAACACACAACAAGATACATCACAAAGTGCAAGTGTGTAAATGTGACATTTGAAGAGAATGAACACAAAAGTGAAGCATACATATGCAAACATTACTAGTGAATGTGTGCAACTAAATCTCTTCAATAAGAAAATAAGCACTAGAGATATATCTTTGGAGTGCTTGTCATCCTTGAGGTCTTGAGAAGGGCCATTGAGCATGATCACCTATCACCTAAGCTACCATTTACAAACAACCCTAATATATGGTTTGCCCATGAAATAAGCGAATCAAAAACCGGGAATCCTTACAGTGGTACTCATAGGTGTATCACAATGTTTGGCTATTTCAAGACCAAACTTCTTTACAAGGTTTTTAGCATATTTGGCTTGAGATATAAAGATCCCATCATTTAATTGCCTAATTTGCAAACCTAGGAAGTAACTAAGCTCATCAACAAGACCCATCTCAAATTCATGAGACATAACATCAACAAATTGTTGAACCTTGGTGTTGTTGGTGGAGCCAAACACTATATCATCAACATATATTTGAGCTATAAAAAGCTCATCATTGTCTTTCTTGATGAAAAATGTCTTGTCAACACTACCTCTTGTGTAGTCATTGTTGGCAAGGAATTGAGTGAGGCATTCATACCAAGCCCTCGGTGCTTGTTTCAAGCCATAAAGAGCCTTCTTGAGGCGATAGACATGGTTGGGGTGGTGTACATCCACAAACCCCTTGGGTTGCTCAACAAACACTTCCTCTTGCAAGAAGTCATTGAGGAAGACACTCTTAACGTCCATTTGGTGCAATTTGAATTTGTGCACATAAGAGATGGACAAGAGAAGCCTAATGGACTCTAGGCGGGCAACGGGAGCAAATGTCTCCTCAAAGTCGATACCCTCAACTTGAGAGTACCCTTGTGCAACAAGTCTTGCCTTGTTACACACTATGTTGCCATCCTCATTAGATTTGTTCCTATATATCCATTTTGTGCCTATGACATTAGTAGTCTTAGGCCTAGGAACTAGAGTCTAAACCTCATTCCTTTCGAATTGGTTTATCTTTTCTTGCATGGCAAGAACCCAAAACTCATCATTTAGAGCTTCATCAATCTTTTTGGGTTTTATTTGAGAGGTGTAGCAAGTAAAGCTAATAAGATTAGCTATTTGCCTTCTAGTCCTAACACCCTCATTCACATCTCCAATAACATCATCTTTGTTATGGAGTCTTCTAACCCATGGAGCAGGTTTATTAGAGTCCAAGAGAGGAACTCTATCAAGAGGTTGAGTGACCTGTTTATCTAGGTTAGGTGTCTCAACATTAGGAGTCACCACAACCTTCTCTAAGGGAGAGTCATCAACTCTAGTAATCTCCTCCTCATGGTCAATAGTTTTGAGCCTTTCATCATCAAATACAACATTAGACGATTCCATAACACTTTGAGTCTTCAAATTAAAAACTCTATATGCTCTACTATTTAAGGCATGGCCAATAAAGATACCCTCATCACTCTTGGCATCAAATTTGCCAAGTTGATCTCGGTCATTTAAAATGTAGCATTTGCTTCCAAATGTGTGGAAGTAGCTAACATTTGGCCTTTTACCTTTCCATAACTCATAGGAGCTATTCCTAGTTCCGGGCCTTAGAAAAACTTTATTTCCTATATAGCAAGCCGTGTTGACGGCTTCGGCCCATAGATTCCTAGGCACATTGTTGCTAAGCAACATCACACAGGCCATCTCTTGAAGGACCCTATTTTTTCTCTCACTCCATTTTGTTGAGGTGTCCTAGGAGCCGAAAACTCATGGGAGATACCTATACTATCACAATAGGTTTCAAAAGAAGCATTCTCAAATTCCCTCCCATGATCACTTCTAATCCGTTTTATGCTTTTAATATTAGAATTTATTTCATTTTGAAGTTTAGTACAAAGCATTTTAAACTTATCAAAAGTTTCAGATTTTTCTCTAAGAAAATATATCCATGTGAACCTAGAGAAATCATCTATACAAACAAAAATGTATCTCTTTCCGCCCAAGGTCTCGGTTTGCATAGGACCCATAAGATCCATGTGGAGAAGCTTTAGGGGCTCCTTGGTAGAGAGATACTTGCCCTTTTTATGCATGCTTTTAGTTTGTTTTCCTTGTTGACAAGGTCCACAAACACCATTGGCTTTCTTCCCAAGCTTAGGGAGGCCACGCACACATTCAAACTTTCCAAGGGTTCGTAGATCCTGAAAGTTCATGTGGCCAAGTTTTTCATGCTACAACTCAATTTGCTCATCCTTGGACACATTGTTTGAGACTATTCAAGCTTCAAGACAATAGCAATTGTCGCTAGATCTCATACCTTTCAACAAGGTTTGTCCATCGGGCTTTAGGATAGAACAATTATCTTTGCTAAACAAGACGGAATATCCTTCATCACTTAGATGAGAAATGCTAATCAAATTGGCTTTCAAGCCATCAACAAATAAAGCATTGGATAAGGAGGGTAAGCCGGGAACGGAAATGGTTCATTTCCCTATGACTCTTTTTTTGGATCCATCACCGAAGGTGACACATCCTCCTTCCTCCATAACAAGAGTCTCGAAGAAACTCTTGTTTCCCGTCATGTGCCTAGAGCACCCACTATCCAAGTACCATATGTTAGAAGAATTAGCCTTTAAGACAATTTGAGCAACATGGCAAACATTTTCATTCTTTCTAACCCATTTAAGAACAACATTTTCTTTCTTAATGGTCTTTGGTACATAGGCTCTAGATGTCCTAGAATCATGCAAATTAATCTTCTCATTCCTAGGAACATGCATCATGGCTCTATTCTTTCTCTTTTCAATCATGCTTCTTGTTTTGCACATTTTATTATAACGAAAGCACCTTGGTCTAATATGACCATCAAAACCACAAAAGTGACAAATAGGAATGAAATAGGGAGTCATACCTTGTCCTTGTGCTTGTATGGGAGCCTTCCTTTGTCTTTGTGGTTGAGAAGGTTCAAACCTTCTCCTTTGTTGAACCGGTCTATCTTGCTTCCAATGTTGAACTTGCATGATTGGCATTTTCCCGTTTTGAGCCAATTGATGAGGAATGTTGGCTTGAGGTTGCCTCCTTGGCGCCACTTTCACTTGTGCACTTTTTGAACTTTGTCCTAGATCTATTTTCTTCCTAGGAGTGTGCACTGGTGAAGCTTCTATGTTTCCCAAGCCCTTAACAAACACGGTCTTCTTAGAGGAAGAGGTCTCTTGACTATCTTCAAACCCAAGACCTCTCTTGTCACATGGACTCTTTCCAACACCAAGTATGTGATCTAACTTTTTGGTGCTAAAGTCCATCCTAGTAAGTGACTTCTTAGCTTCATCAAGCTCCCTCTTCAAGCCTTCTTCATTCCTCTTAGATAAAGCTAACTCCTCTCTTAGCTTATCTTCTCTCTTCTTAAGTCTCTCCACTTCTTCATTTAAGTGGTCATTGTGAAATAAAAGCTCAAGATTTTCTTCTTTCAACATCTTGATCTTCTTAGTGGTTTTCATCTCTAAGCCTCTAAACTCCTTAAGATATTCAACTAACACCTCTTTCTCCACAAATCCATTTGTGGAGTTAGAATCGGAGTCATCTTCACTAGAGTCACTTTCCCTTTGACTCTCTTCCTCTTTTTCATTACCACTTTTGCTCTTGTGAGAGGAGGCAAAAGCTAGGAAGTTAGCCATGATGTCTTCATCATCCGAAGACTCATCTTCTTCATTTGAGTCATCACTACTTCCACTCCAAGTAGCGGCCATCACTTTTCCCTTCTTCTTTTCTTTGTGATTTGCACATTTGGGAGCAAAGTGACCTATCCCTCCACACTCAAAGCAACAGACCCCTTTCCTTTCGATCCTCTCTTGCCCTGGTTCAAACTTCTTGAAATGACCCTTTTTCTTCAAGTCTTGGCCTCTCAAACCAAATCCCTTCTTCCCGAATTTCATAACCTTATTGAACCTTTTCACAAAAAAGGCCATGTCTTCATCCGAGTTATTCTTTTCCTCCTTTTCATCCTTAGATGATTTTAAAGCAATTCCTTTAAGCTTTTTAGGAGTAGAGCTAAGACCCTTCCTAGACTCATAGGCGAGGAGTCTTCCTATAACCTTGCTCGGCTTCATATCCTTATAACCACTATTTTCTTCTAAAGTCGTCACCTTATACTCAAACCTATCGGGTAGGGATCTCATAATCTTTTGTTTAATTCTCCTATCCGAATAAGGATCACCAAGTTGATGACTTTGATTGACTATGTTCATCAACTTGATCTCAAAGTCGTTGAAGCACTCATTTTCCTCCATCTTGAGCATCTCAAATTGAGTTTGGAGAACTTGGAGCTTGGAGTCCTTCACAACTTCGGTTCCTTCGTGTGCAACTTCTAGGATTGTCCATGCCTCCTTAGCAATCCAAGTATTTTGAATCAACTTGTATTGATTCTCATCCATTGCACATAGGATGGCATGCATTGCCTTCCTATTCCATTTTGAAGCCTCAAACTCTTGTGCACTCTATTGTGCCTTAGGCTTCAAAACTTCTTCTCCTCTACCCGTGGGAGTCATCATGGGAAGATCATATCCATCTTCAACCGCCATCCACGCATGGTCATGAATTTGGCATATGTATGATTCCATCTTCCCCTTCCATGAGGAATAATTCAAGCCGGTGAGAAGAGGAGAACGCGTGCTAGAAGCTCCCTCATTGTTGCCACCGTTTCCACTCATTATGTATATGAATGAAATGAAATGAATGCAAAAATGTATGAATGAACAAAGATCACACAAATGCAAAACACACCAAAATGAGCAAGGATCACCTAAGTATATCTAGGAACTCGCTCTGATACCAATTGAAACAAATTACGGTGTGTACAATATTAATCTAGGGGGGTGAATAGATTTTATCCTATTTTACACAATTTTCGTTAATAGACAAGATTAAGAAAATACCTCTAATAGTCAATATAAATATAGCAAGTGTAATATAGTGTGGAAATGAAATGACACTTGATATTTACGTGGAAACCCTCACGGGAAAAACCATAGGCTATTAAGTGAGCCACACTCAAACCTCGAATCCACTAAATGTGAGAAAGATTACAACCTAATCCTGGAAGTAATCACACACCTACCTAATCCCGGTATGAGTGAACCTAGCCCAATTGCTTGTGGTTTACGCAACCTAATCCCGGAAGCTACAAAAGTCTTACTTCTCAAAGAAGAGATAACAAACCTATGTGGATATATGAATACTCAAAATGCAATAAGAGCAAGGTAACCCTATATGTTTATCTAGGATGATGATGTATCAATGAAATCAATCCTAGATATCAAAAGCTAAATGACATATCATAAAGCTTAGATAATCAAGATTAAGCAAAACCTAGATAGCTATCACAATACAACACTCAATCATATTCATCACAAACAATCTCTATCTTGTGTTTAGCATGTGAACATAAAACATACAAGTAAGTAAAGAGATTTCTTGATAAGAAAGAAACTAAAATTAGATGAAGTTAGTCAAAATCTTACCAAGCAAGTTGTGATGATGCAAAGTTATGCATGAATGATCCTAGATGAACTTGATGAATCAAAAGAAAAGCTTTGAGTGTTTAAAGGTGAGTTCTTGATGATTTTTCTCTCAAGTGTTTCTCTTTTTGCTTTAGGGTTCAATGGAGTCAAAGAACTAACTCAAAGAAATGAGAAAGCAAGATATTTATAGGCATCAAGAACAGGGCATGTGAAAAGACAAGTTTGCCCTTGAAAACGCACGATCGGCGGTTTCATTTGGAGGCCAGGACACCGATCCCAACTGCCGAATTGGTCCCGAGAGAAACAGGGGAGCAACGGCAGTTTCATTCGGCGGTTTCGAAACCGCCGATCTAGCCGTAGAATCAAACCCGAGAGATTAAAATCAATCAGGTATGAATGACGGTTTCAAATCGGCGGCCGGGGCCGCCAATCTAACCGTAGAATCAGACCAGAGACCTCTGGTCTAAAACGGCGGTTTCATTCGACAGCCAGGGCCACCGATCTAACCGCCGATTCACCAAAAGTAGTGAATCCAAGGAGAAAGCCAAGGCAATCACCAAGAGCGGTCTTCGTGCAAAACCGAGCATTGTCACGCGGGTGACCCGGGTTCGATCCCCGGCAGCGGCGCCATTTTGATACTTCGCTTTTTCCGTCGTTGTAAGAATCGCGAGGATCAAAAGATTATTATGTTTGTAAAAAGGGTTTCCTACGCAATGTGCTCTAAACTAGCAAAAGACTAGTAAAGCGGCAAGCGAGGGTATCGTTCCGCAGGGAGGTGTGATTCGTCAACCATTTCAAGTTCTAGTGTTTATTGTAAACATGTAAATAGAATGCGGAAATGGTGAGAATGATGTGTGTGAAATGTATGTACGATGTGGTGTGTGTGTGATTAGAGAACAAAAATGTAAATAAATAAAAACAAAGAGAATATGGAATGGTGAGAGTGGTGTTTAAAGTGATAAATAAAATGGTGGATTGGAGAGATGCATGAAAATGGTCACACAAGGTTCAACAAGTTCACCATACATAAGTGCACAAATAGTTGGTTGTTAGACATTAAGGACATCCAATTTTAGTTAAGGGTTCGTTCTTGCCTCAATCCGATTTATACCCATTCATAGAGCTAACGGTCAAAGAGTGTGTTGAGAACCTCTCAAACACGAAACCACAACCAACATATGTGAACCGATTCTACAAACCAATGCTAAATTGAGCCCCAATATTAACACGGTAATGTAAAATGGCAACGTGAAAGTCTAATGAATGTGGAAAGAGTGATTGTATCTCCAACCATAACTCACCTAGAGCCCCTAGCGTGAGAGATAGCCAAAGACCAATAATTGTAACTCTAACCATGACTCACCTAAAGCCCTTAGAGTGAGAAATAGCTAAAGTTCAATTGTTAACAAGAACAATGAACCAAACCCTTCTAATATGGCAATTTATAGGTTCACCCACTCTTCTTAGCTAATTAGCCAAGACTATGCCTAGAGAGCCCCTCCAAGGCACAATCCTAACTCTAAGTCACTCAAACCCATTCATGACATGCAATTTCGACCTTCCATCAACATACAAACACAAAATGGGATGTTTGATTACAACTACTCCTAAATTACATTAATCTACTCCTAATCCCATCCATGAATACATATTAATTTCCAATCATCCATAAACATGCATTTCAAGATAAGAGATGTATCAATAAAAGCAAGAATGAATCAAAACACAAATTAGATATAAAAACAACCACATATATATATTGAGCACAAATTAGGTTTACAAATATTCCCAAGTGGGGATTACACATTTAAGAAAACAAGAAATACAAAGAGAATGAGTTAAAGGAGACAACCCTTGAAGAAAACCTCCTCCAAGTCCTCCATGAAACCCTAGCTCGAAATTGGTCAAAAGACCCTCCTTTCTCCTTGCAATCTACTCCTAAATGGGTGGATGATGGGTAGAAGATGAAATGGAAGGCATCCATGGAGGAAAAACCTCCATGGATGCCCTTGAAAGCTTCTCTCTCTCTTATTTAGATGGAAGAAAATGAAGAAGAAGAAGAAGAGGAAGTGTGTGGGGAGTGTATTCTGATGGGAGAGAAGAGAATAAGGTGTTTATATAGTGTTGGGAGGTTAGGGCTGAAAGTTAGGGTGAAAGGACGAAACTGTCCCTGAAATTCGCCCAAAAAACGACTCTCTGGAGTGAATCGGCGGTTTGGTTCTGCGGCCAGGCCGCCGTTTTTCCCGCCGAATTAGACCTGACAGCATTTCAGCATTTCAGCATCGCGCACCGTTACGGAAATGGGCATAACTTCCTGTAGAAAGCTCGGAATTGCAATCCGTAAAATGTTCTGGAAACTAGACTTCCGGGGCTTTCTGAATATATAAAGATATCAGTGTGGTTCGATCTGAGCAGGAAGATATGACCCCCACAAGGTGTACATTCTGCACGAGCATATACAATTTCTTCCGTTTTTGGCTCGTTTTGCCTCCCAAACTAATCTTTAAGCTCAAAACCTTATTGTAGGGAATATGTACCTACACAAGGCTCAAACAAAACATTATATACAAAAATACGCTCGAAAACGAGACAAATGATCGGAAATGGGGGACCTCAAATAGGTATAAAATAGTCCGATCACACACTTATGTGCAAGCTCGGACGTTTCCGAACATCTACGAAAACGAATTACAAGACACAAACACACAACAAGATACAATTCATAAAAGTGTATGTGTGAAAGTGACATGTGAATAGAATGCACACATATTAAAATATGCTAAGTGAGTGTGTGCTACTAAATCTCTTCAATGAAAAACTAAGCACAAGAGATATACCTTTTGTGTGCTTGACACCTTGAGGTCTTGAGGGCATTAAGCTTGATCCTTAAACACCTAAAACTACCCTTACAAGTCAAACCCCAACTTGTGTTTGTCTACGAAATAAGCCAATCAATATGA
Source organism: Acer campestre (assembly GCA_954870605.1). Taxonomy (NCBI): domain Eukaryota; kingdom Viridiplantae; phylum Streptophyta; class Magnoliopsida; order Sapindales; family Sapindaceae; genus Acer; species Acer campestre. The sequence continues at coordinate 62,874 of CATOZR010000064.1, forward strand.
GAATCCTTACACATCATTTGCATCACTTAGATCATTGCCTTGTAATAGGTTGAATTCTCTTTTAAAGTGAGTGAAGCTTTGTATTGAGCAAGAAGTCTTGGCTAGGAATGAGTTTCGGATAGTCAAGCAAAAGTCTTAGCAAGGAGTTGTGTACTCCGGATGGTTGAGCTTGGGTAGCTTGACTAAGATCTTAGTGATCTAGATTGCTAAGCGAGGAAATCTTCCTAGAGGCTTGAGAGCCTTGGATAGGGAGTTGCTCTCTAGAGGTGTAGGACACATCTTGGATAGAGAGTAGGCCTTCTGAATCACTAGCCCGAGGGTTGATTAGGATTTGATAGCTTGAAGTGGATATCATAGTGTTGATAGCTTTGAGTGTGTAAGTCCTTTTCGTATAGTGGATTTGCTTTACTGGTGGTTGTGTATCAACCCGTGGAAGTTTCCTCTTTGAGGTTTTACCACGTAAAAAACTTTGTGTCTCATTTTTGCTTTTAGTTTTTGTTATCTTCCATATTCTACTTGTATTGATTCTCTTGTATATTGATGTTTCACATGTATTGATTCTTTCTCTACAATTGCTATATCATTTCAAGTATTCATTTCTCTCTTATATTCTGCATTTTTGAATATTGAAGGAATTTGGAACTATACCTATTGTCCCCCCCTCTAGTTATAAAACACTATTGCTTTAAAGGGAATTTCTGCCGCCGATCATAACCGTAGAATAACTCTAGAGGATTCTGGAATCAAACGGCTGTTCCATTCGGAGGCCAGGCCGCCGATCACAATCGTCGTTTCACCAAAAAAGGTGAAACCAAAGGAGAAGCCAAGGGCATTCTCTGAAGGCAATCCTCGTGCTAACTAGCACACCAACATACATGCGCGGACGTTTCCAAACAATGTTCGAGAAACGAATTGCTAGACACACTAACACACACAACATACAACAACAAAGTGCAAGTGTGAAATGTGACATGTGAAGAGAATGCACAAAAGAACAATGTACACATATGTAAACATGATAGGTGTGTGTGTGCAACTAAGTCTCTTCAATGAAAAGTAAGCACAAGAGATATACCTTTGGAGTGCTTATCCTCTTGAGATCTTAAGAGGGCTTTTGAGCTTGACCACCAATCACTTAAACTACCCTTACATATCAAACCCCAATTGTGGTTTGTCACCAAAATAAGCCAATCAAACTTTTAGGAACTTACAATCTCCCCCTTTGGCTATTTCGTGAAAAAACCAACACTCACATTGATCCTCACAACAAAATAGAAACTAAAGGTCAACAATTATTCTACATTACAGAGAGATATTAAAAAGCTAAAAACTTCCAGTCTTCAATCTCTTGTAGAACAACCAATCCTTCAAAAACAAGTTTCTATACTTTCTAAGACAAGTGCAATGTGTGATGATCAAGTGAAATCAAAACTTGCATTTGCATTGATAAAAATATGTAAAAATATGAAACATCATGCAATGAATGTGTAATGCAATGCTCCCCCTCAATGGGTTACTCCCCCTAAATATGCAATCTCCCCAACATGCGCATTTGCTACTACGATTAGCAATCTCCCTTACCACATTCTACTTCCTCATTTGGTCATGATATAGGCAAATGAGTATCCCCCAATCGGGTCACTTGTAGTAAAGAGAGATAGTAGTACACAAGACATTTGCATAGTCATATATAAGAACATTATGCAAGTCAATTAATTGGAGAGAAACAAGAAGATTAATTTTTTGAGAAAATGTGTGATTAAAAATGCTTTGCATACAATGTAGGGGAAAAATACGTGCACGCAGCGGAAGCGAGACTAAAAAGAGAGTTTAGTATATTTTAAAAATTTTCCCATATTGAACCTTAACCCTTTAATTAATTAAGTAATATATACCAAAAGATATCATACCTTTGTCGCGTGATCCGATTGACTATGCGTCGATGGTAATCCGTATGATCTTCCAATCCGATCACGAATGTGAATCACCTAGGAGCGTGGTCTCCCTTCTCTTTGAATTGTGTACCTGAGAATGGACAACAAAACTTTTCTGATCTTTGTTAGTCACAATAAACTCCAAAAGATTGCTAAGAATGTTCCGATCACTTTTGAATTCACAATCGTTAGATTGAAACTCGCGTGAACCTTATTCGAAATTGTGCACAAGACCTCTTGATGTAAAGATCACTAGTGCACTATCGAAATAAGAACAATTCTTCTCACAATCTCTCTTGGCCGAATTTCACACTAGTCTAAGAGTTGGATTTTATTTTTCTCGATCAAAAGGAAAAAACTCTCAATACCAAGACCTTAGGGTTGCCGATTCCAAAGTTACAAAAACTATGGTGGCTGGATCCATAGTTACAAAAACTATGATTCCGAATTCTTTCCCAAAAACTATGGTTCCGAATTCTTTCCCGAAACTATGGTTCCGAATTCTTTCCCAAAAACTATGGTTCCGAATTCTTTCCCAAAAACTATGGTTCCGAATTCTAACCCTAATCAAACTCTTTAGTGTATTTGTGACTATATAAAAGACTTCCTAATTTGACTAAACAAATAAAGTCTTTTATATTTAGTATAATACTAATAGTAATATACTACTAGGAAACATATTTCCTAATCAGAAAAAGATTTGATTTTTAATTAAATAATTAATTAACACATTAATTAATTTCCATTTAATTAAATAATAAAATAAAACAATATAACGGGCTAAAAATTAGCCATTGCCGCCCATGACTAGAACTTGGGCCTACATATTGTTTTCTTATTTTATTTAATCCATTTGGACTTTAATAAAAAAGCCCACATGTGAACTAGACCCATTCTTACTAAAAGAAACAAGCCCACATGCCTTTCATTAATATATTAATATAATTAAATAGCCCATTAAATAAATAATGTGCAAATTATATTCTTAATATATTAAATAAAATTCTAAATGGACCCACAAATAGTCCGGTAGAATATATCAAGTGATTCATACAAGTCCGTGCGGATTGGGGATCTTGGCGGGCCTATCTAAATTTAAGCTCCAATAGACATAACCCAATCACAATCAACAAATGATTCACTTAGGTTCAATCTATTAATTTTAGTTCATTCCACTAAAGAACTAAAATTGCACTCTAAAATAAATATGGAATAAGTTAACGATACTCATTCATACCCTAGACAATCATATGGGAGATAGTGAATCCTCGTGAAGAATATCAGTAATCGCCAAGAGCTCATAGACCGCCTATAGCTCTCCAAGTTACCATATTTACTCATATGACCGCACTTTGAACTTGGATATATATTATGATTTGTCCAGAAGTCATCTTTCAATAGACACTATTGAAAACTCAACGTTAAGATTGCTTATCCAAAACCACAAAGCATCCATATGATGATATTCTACTCACATTTAATAAATGGAGCCACGATGTCCATATCTATAAATGAAGTCCTCTATCGATTAACAAATGAATACCACCAAACTATCGAGGATAGACTATGCTATATAATCGTACTCATTGATAGCTCAAATGATAACACTTGCAACCATAAGTCTATCATTTATCTCAGGATTAAGATAGACTCTCCGATTGTCCTGATAATGAAAAGACTTTTATCTATTGACGGTTCTAGAAAAAGTATTTCATTATGATCCGGTTCAATGCACCCAGTACACTAGATTCTTTTACTCGAAGACCCTTCGATGATTTTAGACTCATCACAACACATTTGATCCCACTCAAATGCTAGTAAAAGAATTCTACAACTTTAACAAGATAAAGGTGCCCAACCTTTAACTTAAGTTGTGAACATTATTTAAGACTAACTAAAGAATTGTGTCTACCTAATACATATCCAGATGTACGAACAATTCTTCTTTTCTCATAGTCTTTTGACCTTATGATTATTTACTTTGACAATTATAATAATAAATGCTATATAAGATTTTGTTAACAAAAAGAAATCACTTTATTAATATGAAAAGATTGTCAAGTACAATATTACACTCTTGCTATTGAGCATAATCCTGACAATCTCCCACTTGCGCTATAGCAAATGTTTCATATCTCTCATTCCCATGTTCTTTAGGTGCCCATCAAAACTCTTCTATGGTAGAGCCTTTGTGAATGGACCCACTAGATTTTCTACTGATGTGATTTTGGTAATCATCACGTCACCCCTATACACAATCTCCCTAAGAAGATGACACTTCCTTTCAATGTGTTTCCCTCTCTTATGACTTCTTGGTTCTTTCGAATTAGCCACTGCTCCACTGTTGTCGATAGTGATCTGCTTATTCACACTAGGAGCCACTTTTAAGTCAATCAAGAATTGGCGGAGCCAAACAGCCTCTTTGGCAGCTTCGCATGCAGCAACATACTCAGCTTCCATGGTGGAGTCAGCAATACATGATTACTAGATACTCCTCCATATGACTACTCCTCCTCCAAGAGTAAACACAAATCCTGATGTGGATTTCCTGGAGTCAGAATCTGATTGGAAATCATAATCTTTATACCCTACGGGAATCATATCCCCTCCAGAGTATACAAGCATATTGTCTCTCGTTCTCCTGAGATACTTGAAAATATGCTTGACTGCCGTCCAGTGGTCAGGTCCAGGTTTCGATTGAAACCTGCTAACTATACCAACAGCAAAACAAATATCTGGTCTAGTACAGAGCATCACATACATGAGACTTCCAACTGCCGAGGCATATGGAACCTTACTCATGAATTGCTCTTCATGCTCATTCTTAGGAACTTGTTCCTTAGAAAGTTTGATTCCATGCTTGAAAGGTAACATACCTTTCTTGGAATCTTGCATGGAAAACCTAGACAATATTTTATCTATGTATGAAGCTTGGGATAGTGCAATCGTTCTATTCTTTCTATCCCTTATTACTTGGATACCAAGAATATAACTTGCTTCTCCTAAGTCCTTCATATCAAATTGTTTTGCTAACCATTCTTTTACTGATGTCAATACACCTACATCGTTTCCGATGAGTAGTATATCATCAACATAAAGAATTAGGAAAACCAACTTGTCGCCTTTGATCCTTTTGTATACACAAGGTTCGTCAAGGTTCTGAACAAATCCAAAACCTTTCACAGCTTGATCGAACCTTATGTTTCAGGATCTGGATGCTTGGTTTAATCCATATATGGATTTTTGCAACTTGCATACCTTTTCCACTTGGCAACTATCAACATCCTCCATTGCTTCCTTATATGTGTAGGGATCATCGTCGTCCGGGAGATTCTCCATTGATTCTCCCAGACCGATGTATCTCTTGGGTTGTCTTACAACCCTCCCACTACGACAAGGAATGGTAGGTTGTTGATCTTGTGATGATTCAGAACTTACAATTGGGTTAGGTTGTGAAACCTCTTGTGGAATTGTATCTCCTGACATCTCATTCAGGACAATTCGATTTTTAGGTATAAACTGATTCATATAGTCCTTTTCCAAAAATTTAGCATTTGTCGAAACAAATACTTTAAGATCTGAAGGACTATAGAAATAATACCCTTTAGTTCCTTTTGGATACCCCACAAATATGCATGTTTCTGTACGGAACTCCATCTTTTCTGTCTTTCCTTTTAACACATGCGCAGGCCAACCAAATATCCTTAAGTGTTGTAAACTAGGCTTTCGTCTAGTCCACAACTCAAGTGGTGTTTGAGGAACCGACTTCGATGGTACATCATTTAGAATGTACATCGCAGTTTGTAGAGCATATCCCCAAAAAGAAACAGGGAGCGTTGAATAACTCAACATTGACCTAACCATATTCAAAAGAGTTCTCTTTTTTCTTTCTGCCACCCCATTCTGTTGAGGTGTACCTGGTGCAGAAAACTAAGAAATTATCCCATTATCAATAAGATATTGCTGAAACTCACCAGATAGATATTCTCCACCACGATCAGATCTCAAGATTTTTATGTGCTTCTCAAGCTAATTTTCCACTTCAGCTTTAAATGCTTTGAACATGTCAAAAGCATCCGACTTATGTCTCATGAGATACACATAACCAAATCTTGAATGATCATCTGTGAAAGTGATGAAGTACTCATACCTACCTCTAGCTTGAATGCTCATAGGACCACATACATCAGAGTGTATTAATCCTAAACATTCAATGGCTCTTGTGCCTTTGGTCCTGAACGATCTTTTGGTCATTTTACTTTCCAAACAGGATTCACAAGTTGGTAGATCATCAACCTTTAAGTCACTTAAAGGTCCATTACTAACCAATCTTTTAATCCTATTAAGGTTAATATGACCTAGGCACAAATGGCATAGGTGGGTTTCATCTTATGATAATTTTACTCTTTTATGATTAGATTGCATTAACTATGTGTCTAACAAGTGAGAGATATTTCTATGTAAATAGAATAGACCATTTTCTAATGTACCTTTGCAAACAAATTTGTCATCCTTACTAATAATAAAAAATTTATTAAAAGTAACCGAATATTCAAATTTATTTAATCTAGAAACTGAAATTAAATTTCTCTTGAATTGAGGTACATAATAAATGTCTATCTAATCTAAATGCCTACTAGCATCTAGATTAACGCTAATATCTCCCACTGCACTAGTAGACACCAACGCTCCATTGCTTAAATGCAAATTGATTTCATTCTTATTCAACCTTCTCCTTTCTTGAAACCCCCAAAAGGAATTACAAGCATGATTATTGGCTCCAGAGTCTACGATCCAAGAATTTGTATAATTTGCCAGAAAAACATGTTTCAAGATAATTCACATTACCTTGTTCCTTCTTATTTTGAGACTTTGGGCAATTACTTTTCCAATGTCTCTTTTCACCACAAAAGAAGCACTTCCTTTTGATCTTGGTTACTTTCTTAGTCTCCATCTTGGTAGGCCCAAGTTTCTTTTTCTTCTATAATTCCTTGACCTTCTGACGGGTCTTAATAGTAGCAACTTCACCAACCATATGAATCTCTTCTAGAGACATCATCATATGAGCAGCAGACCCCATTCCTTCATGCTGCTGTTGCAACACGTCAGAGATGATAGCCTTTCGGCCATCTTATTAGAGGTCTTTAACTGCTCATACTCGTCTCATTGCATCACATTAGATTCATTAGTAGGAGTAGGTGGTTTAGGAGTAGTCAGAACAAAATTTATATTTTTTCAGCTTGCAGCAACAACCCAATTTTCCTTTTCCATATGACATAATTATTACCGGTTAAAGTTTTATCTTTTAGGATGATCATTAGGGATGGGATCATGATTTCTTAACAAAAATATATATGAGTAAATAATCATTGTTTAGCATTTTCGAATATTTATCTTGAATTAAATATTTATAATTCAATCGTAAAATTCAACGTTCGATCCAACACCCATAAATGTTACGCCTCCTTTGGGAGTTCGCACCATTTACTAGTTGGACTAGGTCCCACCTAATTGTTAACATAACAACCAACGTTTTCAATTTTAGCCTTGTGATTTTATTAACAAGAACTCTTGGGAGGATATTAATAAAACCACATTAAGTGTACTACCAAGATTTCAACCCTCAATGTATTCCCTCACGAAAATCCCTCATTGGGGAGTAGATCTCGTTTGAGTCAATTGTCTAGTCTATCATTGTAAGGAAGTATTTTGCTATATTCCATTCATGGACGCCCCTTGGGGGGATTACCAAAAATAATATAGCTCAACTAACCTTATGATTATTTACTTTGACAATTATTAAACTATAAATGCTATAAGATTTGTTTAAAACAGAAATCACTTTATTAATATGAAAAAGATTGTTAATTACACTATTACACTCTTGCTATTGAGCATAATCCTAACAATCTCCCACTTGCGCTATAGCAAATGTGTCATATATCTCAAGTCCATATTCTCTAGGTGCCCATCGAAACTCTTCTGAGGTAGAGCCTTTGTGAAGGGATCTGCTAGATTTTCTGCTGACGCGATTTTGGTAATCGTCACGTCACCTCTTTGAACAATCTCCCTTAAAAGATGATATTTTCTTTCAATGTGTTTACCTCTCTTGTGACTTCGGGGTTCTTTCGAATTAGCCACTGCTCCACTGTTGTCACAGTAGATAGTGATCTGCTTATTCGCACTAGGAACCACTTCCAAGTCAATCAAGAATTGGCGGAGCCAAACAGCCTCTTTGGCAGCCTCGCATGCAGCAACATACTCAGCTTCCATGGTGGAATCAGCAATACAAGATTGCTTGATACTCCTCCATATAACTGCTCCTCCTCCAATAGTAAACACAGCCCCTGATGTGGATTTTCTGGAGTCAGAATCTGATTGAAAATCAGAATCTGTATACCCAACGGGAATCAAATCCCCTCCAGAGTATACAAGCATATTATCTCTCGTTCTCTTAAGATACTTGAAAATATGCTTGACTGCCGTCCAGTGATCAGGACCAGGTTTTGATTGAAACCTGCTAACTATGCCAACAGCAAAACAAATATCTGGTCTAGTGCAGAGCATTGCATATATGAGACTTCCAACTGCCGAGGCATATGGAACTCTACTCATGAACTGCTCTTCATGCTCATTCTTAGGAACTTGTTCCTTAGAAAGCTTGATTCCATGTCTGAAAGGTAACATACCTTTCTTGGAATCCTGCATGGAAAACCTAGACAAGATTTTGTCTATGTATGAAGCTTGGGATAATGCAATCGTTTTATTCTTTCTATCCCTTATAACTTAGATACCTAGAATAAAACTTGCTTCTCCTAAGTCCTTCATATCAAATTGTTTTGCTAACCATTCTTTTACTGATGTCAATACACCTACATCGTTTCCGATGAGTAGTATATCATCAACATAAAGAATCAGGAAAACCAACTTGTCGCCCTTAATCCTTTTGTATACACAAGGTCCGTCAAGATTCTGAATAAATCCAAAACCTTTGATAGCTTGATCGAACCTTATGTTCCAGGATCTGGATGCTTGCTTTAATCCATATATGGATTTCTGCAACTTGCATACCTTTTCCATTTGGCCCTTTTCAATGAATCCCTCTGGTTGCATCATGTAGATGCTCTCGTCAAGACTTCCATTAAGGAAAGCTGTCTTGACGTCCATTTGCCAAATCTCTAGATCTAAAGATGCTGCAATGGATAAGAGTATCCTAATGGATTTAAGCTTGGACACAGGAGAGAAGGTTTCCTCGTAATCGATACCTTCTTTCTGTGTATACCCTTTAGCTACCAATCTAGCTTTAAATGTTTCCACCTTTCCATCCATACCTCTTTTCCTCTTGTATACCCACTTGCACCCAATGGGTTTTATCCCTTTAGGCAAGTCTACAAGAGACCAGACTTTGTTATTGAACATAGATTCAATCTCGGATTGCATTGCCTTTTGCCAATGGCGACTATCAACATCCTCCATAGCTTCCTTGTACATATAGGGATCATCGTCGTCCGGGAGATTCTCTACAGATTCTCCCAGACCGATGTATCTTTCGGGTTGTGTTCTAACCCTCCCACTACGACGAGGAATGGTAGGTTGTTGACCTAGTGTTGGATCGGAAATTACAATTGGGTTAGGTTGTGTAACCTCTCGTGGAATTGTATCTCCTGACATCTCATTCAGGACAATTCTACTTTTATGCACAAAATCATTCATATAGTCCTTTTCCAGAAATTTAGCATTTGTCGAAACAAATACTTTAAGATCTGAAGGACTATAAAAATAATATCCTTTAGTTTCTTTCGGATACCCTACAAATATACATGTTTCTGAACGGGACTCCATCTTTTCTGTCTTTCCTTTTAACACGTGCGCAGGACATCCAAATATCCTTAAGTGTCGTAAACTAGGCTTGCGCCCAGTCCACAACTCATGCGGTGTTTTAGGAACAGACTTAGATGGTACATGGTTTAGAATGTATATTGCAGTTTGTAAAGCATATCCCCAGAAAGAAATAGGAAGTGTTGAATAACTCAACATAGACCTAACCATATCCAAAAGAGTTCTATTTCTCCTTTCTGCTACCCCATTTTGTTGAGGTGTACCAGGTGCAGAAAACTGAGAAACTATCCCATTATCAATAAGATATTGCTGAAACTCACCAGATAGATATTCTCCACCACGATCAGATCTCAAGATTTTTATGTGTTTCTCAAGCTGATTTTCCACTTCAGCTTTAAATGCTTTGAACATGTCAAAAGCATCCGACTTATGTCGCATGAGATACACATAGCCAAAACTTGAGTAATCATCTGTGAAAGTGATGAAGTACTCATATCCACCTCTAGCTTGAATGCTCATAGGTCCACATACATCAGTGTGTATCAATCCTAAACATTCAGTGGCTCTGGCACCTTTGGCAGAGAACGTCCTTTTGGTCATTTTACCTTCCAAACAAGATTCACAAGTTGGTAGATCATCAACCTCTAAGTCACTCAAAGGTCCGTCACTTACCAATCTTTTAATCCTATTAAGGTTAATATGACCTAAGCGTAAATGCCAAAGGTAGGTTTCATCTGTTGATAATTTTACTCTTTTATGATTAGGTTCCGTTATTTCTGTGTCTAACGAGTGAGAGATATTTCTATGCAAGAAGTATAGACCATTTTCCAATGTACCTTTGCAAATAACTTTGTCATTCTTACTAATAATAAAAACTTTATTAAAAGTAACCGAATATCCAAAATTATTCAAACAAGAAACTGAAATTAAATTCCTCTTGAATTGTGGTACATAATAAACGTCTATTAAATCTAAATGCCTTCTAGAATCTAAATAAACTCTAATATCTCCCACTGCACTTGCAGACACTAACGTTTCATTGCCCAAACGCAAATTGATCTCATCTTTATTCAGCCTTCTCCTTTCTTGGAACCCCTGCAAGGAATAACAAACATGATTAGTGGCTCCTGAGTCTATGATCCAAGAATCTGTAGAATCAGCCAAAAAACATGTTTCAAGATAATTCAAATTACCTTCTTCCTTCTTGTTCTAGGACTTTGGGCAATTTCTCTTCCAATGTCCCTTTTCACCACAAAGGAAGCATTTCCCTTTGATCTTGGTTACTTTCTTGGTCTCCTTCTTGGTAGGCCCAAGTTGCTTTTTCTTTTGTTGTTTCTTGACCTTTTGACGGGCCTTAATAGTAGCAACTTTACCAACCATATGAATCTCTTGACCTTTGCCTTTCACAAGGATCTTTTTAGCACTTTGAACATCTTGCATCAGGCTCTGTAAGGTGTATTCCTTTTTGTTCAAAGTGTAGTCCAATTTGAACTGATCAAAGGAATCTGACAATGAATTGACAACCATATCAATTTTTGTCTCACCATCTATCTCAGCACCATGCAGTTCAGCAATGTTGAGATGTGCTATGACTTTCATCATGTGATCCTTCACAGCCTGTCCAGGTTTCATCCTAAGATTCATAAAAGCAGTCACTGCCTCTCTCTTAGTCGTCCTGGACTTCATAGCAAACATCTCCTCTAGAGACATCATTATATCAGCAGCAGACTCCATTCCTTCATGTTGCTGTTGCAACACGTCGGAGATAGTGGCCATGATATAACATTTGGCCATATCATCTGAAGTCTTCCACTGCTCATACTCATCTCTTTGCATTATGCTTGATTCAATATTAGGAGCAGGTGGTTTAGGAGTAGTTAGAACAAACTTATGTTTTTCACTTTGCAGCAACAACCCAATTTTCCTTTTCCATGTTACATAGTTATCTCCAGTTAAGGTGTTATCTTTCAGGATGTTCATAAGTGATGATGTCATGATTTCTGATTGAAAACAAATCATATATAAGTAAATAATCATTATAAAGCACTTTTAAATATTTATCTTGAATTAAATGAATAACTCAATCATAAAAATTCAACGGTGATCTAACACCCATAAATGTTACGCCTCCTTTGGGAGTTCGCACCATTTACTAGTTAGACTAGGTCCCACCTAATTGTTAACATAACAACCAGCGTTTTCAATTTTCGCCTTGCAATTTTACTGACAAGAACTCTTTGGAGGATATCAATAAAATTACATTGAGTGTGTTACCAAGATATCGACCCTCAATTTTCTCTCACGAAAATCCCTCCTTTGGGAGTAGATCTTGTTTGATTCCATTGTCTAGTCTATCCTTGTAAGGAAGTATATTGCTTAATTCCATTCATGGACGCCCCTTTGGGGGATTACCAAAAATAATTAAGCTCAACTAATCTTGGAAGCCATAGGTGTTACAAAAACACCTTCTCCCACTCAATTATTTAAGGCATGTGATTAAATCCCATAGAATGATTTACCAAGTTATCTAGATGCCAATTTAGATACCTAAATCATTCAATGCATGTTCATACCAAAAGAGATATATGAGTGGCACTCCTATTCTATATGACATGTTATCATACAATAACAAATATTGTAATATTTAAGCATAAAATAAATAGCAAAAATTTTGGCCCATCCTAGAAAAACAAGTAAATTACATTGAAATAGAAATACAAGATCTTCGAGTGGCCCATCAACCATAAGCTCATCCTTCGGCCTCCTCCCTTAGGCTTGCACAGCCCACAACCCCACATAAGGGGCTGCCTTGCGCAGCCAATGAGACCACACAAGGCTGCCATGCGCAGCCCACCAAGGTTTGGGCTTGCCATGCGCAGCCCAATCCACTCCTAGGGTGCGCACGGTGCTCGTTCTCGGTTCCGGTTGCTTCGTTTTTCTTCGTGTCTTCAAATCTTCAACACCCAAATATATTACAGCGATATAAAATAATAAATACTGCAGTATTCCTTTTTTTTTTTTTTTTAATCACTGCAGTATTTTTACATAAAAAAAAAACTGCACTTAAAAAAAAAATAAAAAAAAAACTGCAGTAGTATTAAAAAAAAATACTGCACATATATAAAAAAAAAATAAAACCTAGCAACTACCAAGAAGGAATTATGGCGATGATAGACCACCCTTCTTGTTACAATTCCATAACAAAAATACATTGAAAATCTAGGACCAAAATCGAGCAATAACAATCCACATAAAAACATATATAAATCCATACATCACATGTAATTATATATGCGAATACCTAGAGTGCCATCTCTTTCTAAAACATGCATAATCACAATAAAAAGAAATCGATCCACGTATATATACGTTAATTAATTAAAAGGGTTCAACCTAGGCTCTGATACCAATTGTAGGGAAAAATTGTACCCGCAGCGGAAGCGAGACTAAAAAAATAGTTTGAGTAGCTTTTAAAATTTTTCCAATTTTATGAACCTTAAACCCTTTTGATTAATTAAAGATATATAAAAATAAACAAAAGATTAATACCTCTTGTCGCGTGATCCGATTGACTTGCGTCGATGGTAATCCGCAAGATCTTCAATCCTAGCACGAACGTGGATCACCTAGGAGCGTGGTCTCCCTTTCTTTGAATTGCAAACCTGTGATTGGATTAAACAAACTTTTCTTGACTCGTTAGTCCCAAAAACAATCTAAAGAAAACTAAGATTATTCCGGTCACTTTTGAGTTCTCAATCTTATGATCGAAACTCGCGTGAACCTAAATCGATATAGTATTCACAAGCTTATTGATGAATAAGCAACTAGAATACAATCAAAGAATAATCTATGTTCCTTTTGTTTTTAGTAGAATAATAGATCTCTAACTATGAGTTGAGAAGAAGAAGAAGAAGAAAATTCTGCACACAAGCCTTAGTGGTGGCCGAAAATATAAGTTGCCTTATATAGGTGGCCAAATTTTCTCTTCCTTTTTGCCCTAGGGTGGCCGAAATCTCTACCAAAAATAATTAGGGTTGCCGCAATTTTTACTCCTGAAATATTGGAGATTTAGTTGCACCCTAATTCCTATTTAGTTTAAGATTTCCAAACCCTAATCAAACTCATAAATCTTTTATTCCTTATTTGACTAAAATAAAAGACTTCTTATTTGATTTAATAAATAAAATTAATTATTTATTTCCTTGTCAAACAAGTCTTTTAATTTAAGTATACTACTACCAATAGTATACCAATAGGAATCATATTTCCTATTCAGAAAAGATTTGTTTCTTAATTAAACAATTAATTAATAAATTAATTAATTCTTATTTAATTAAACAATGAAAACAAAATAATATTTAAGGCTTTTAAATCACCTTGCCGCCCCATATGTTATATTGGGCCAAATATTATTTTTCTTATTTCATTAAATCCTAGGACTTTAAATAAAAAGCCCACATGTGAACTAGACCCATTCTTACTAAAAGAAACAAGCACACATGTCATCCATTAATATATAAATATAATTGTGTAGCCCATTATATAAATAATGTGCAAATTATATTCTTAATATATTAAATTGCAATTCTAGATGGACCCTAAATTGGTCCGGTAGAATATATCAAGTGATCCATGCAAGTCCGTGTGGATTGGGGATCTTGGCGGGCTATCTAAATTTAAGCTCCAATAGACATAACCTAATCACAATCAACAAATGATTCACTTAGGTCCGATCCATTAATTTTAGCTCATTCCACTAAAGAGCTAAAATTGAACTCTTAAATAAAGACAGAAAAGGAAGATGCTTCCTCATTCATACCCTAGACAATCATATTGGAGATAGTGTATCCTCGTGATTAATATCAGTAATCGCCAAGAGTTCATAGACCGCCTATAACTCTCCAAGTTACCATATTTACTCATATGACCACATTTTGAACTTGGATATTTTGACTTGTCCAGAAGCCATGTTTTCAACAGACACTATTGAAAACTCAACGTTGAGATTTAATATCCAATTACCTCAAAACATCCATATGATGATATTATACTCTCATTTAATAAATGGAGCCACGATGTCCATATCTATAAATGAAGTCCTCTATCGATTAACAAATGAATATCACCAAACTATCGAGGATAGACTATGCGATATAATCGTACTCATTGATAGCTCAAATGATATCACCTGCAACCATAAGTCCATCATTTATCTCAGGATTAAGATAGACTCTCCGATTGTCCTGATAATGAAATTACTTTTATCTACTGACGGTTATAGATAAAGTATTTCATTGTGATCCTGTTCAATGCACCCAGTGCACTAGATCCTTTTGCTCGAAGACACTCCGATGATTTTAGACTCATCATATCTCATTTGATCCCACTCAAATGCTAGCAAAAGAATTCTACAACTTTAACAAGATAAAGGTGCCCAACCTTTAACTTAAGTTGTGAACGATATTCAAGACTAACTAAAGAATTGTGTCTACCACATACATATCCAGATGTATGAACAATTCTTCTTTTCTCATAGTCTTTAGACCTTATGATTATTTACTTTGACAATTATTAAACTGTAAATGCTATAAGATTTGTTTAAAACAGAAATCACTTTATTAATATGAAAAAGATTGTTAATTACACTATTACACTCTTGCTATTGAGCATAATCCTAACAGTATGAATGAGCATTGTTAACTTATTCCATCTTTATTTAAGAGTGCAATTTTAGTTCTTTAGTGGAATGAACTAAAATTGATAGATTGAACCTAAGTGAATCATTTGTTGATTGTGATTGGGTTATGTCTATTGGAGCTTAAATTTAGATAGGCCCACCAAGATCCCCAATCCGCACGGACTTGCATGAATCACTTGATAAATTCTACCGGACTGTTTGTGGGTCCATTTAAAATTGTATTTAATATATTAAGAATATAATTTACACATTATTTAATTAATGGGCTGTTTAATTATATTAATATATTAATGAAAGGCATGTGGGCTTGTTTCTTTTAGTAAGAATAGGTCTAGTTCACATGTGGGCTTTTTATTAAATTCCAAATGGATTAAATAAAATAAGAAAACAATATGTAGGCCCAAGTCTCTTGTCATGGGCGGCAATAGGTAGTAATAAGCCCATTATATTGTTTTGTTTTATTATTTAATTAAATGGAAATTAATTAATATGTTAATTAATTATTTAATTAAGAATCAAATTTTTTTCTGATTAGGAAATATGTTTCCTAGTTGTATACTACTATTAGTAGTATATTAAAAGTAAAAGACTTTATTTGTTTAGTCAAATTAGGAAGTCTTTTATTTAGTCACAAATACACTAAATAGTTGGATTAGGGTTAGAATTCTAAAGAAGTCTTTGTATCCTATTTGGAAAAGGACTTTGGTGATAACCTTGTTGGACAAGGTAAGAATTCAGAAATCCTAAATAAACTAGGGAGGATTTAGGGAGGATTTTCGGCCACCCTAAAATATCTAGGGCAGAAAATTCGGTCACTTTAAATATATAGTGAGAATTTTCGGCCAACTCTAGTTTTCTATTTAGAAGAATTTATTTTCTTTGGCAAAAAGGAAAAATAAAAATCCTACTCTTTTTACTAGTGAGAATTCGGCCAAGGTGTTTTGTGAGAGAAGAATTGTTCTAGCTTCGATAGTGTACTAGTGATCTTGACATCAAGAGATCTAGTTCACACTTTCGAATTAGGTTCACGTGAATTTCAATTCTAAGATTGTGAATTCAAAAGTGACCGGAACATTCTTAGCAAACTTTTGGAGCTTATAGTGACTAACAAAATCAGAAAAAGTGTTTGTTCGTCCATTCTCAGGTTCACAATTCAAAGAAGGGAGACCATGCTCCTAAGTGATTCACGTTTGTGATCGGTTTTGGAAGATCTAGCGGATTATCATCGATGTTAGTCAATCCGATCACGTGACAAAGGTATTTCATCTTTTCGTATGTATGATTAATTAATTAATTAAAGGGTTAAGGTTCAATATGGAAAAAATTTTAAAACATACTAAACTTTTTTTTAGTCTCGCTTCCGCTGCGTGCACGTAATTTTTTCCCTACAATTGGCATCAGAGCCTGGTTGTACCCTTTAATTAATTAATGTATATATACGTGAATCTTTTTTTTTTTATTGTGATTATGTATGTTTAGAAAGAGATGGCATTCTAGGTATTCTCAAATATAATTACATTGGAATGTATGGATTTATATATGTTATATTTTGATATAAAGTGAATTGTTATTGCTCGATTTTGATCATAGAATTTCAATGTAATTTTTGTTTCGGAATTGTAACAAGAAGGGTGGCCTATTATTGTCACAATTTCCTTCTTGGTAGTTGCTAATATTTTTTTTTTATGTATTATATTAAACTGCAGTATTTTTTTTAATGTAAAATAAGTGCAGTATTTTTTTTATTAAATACTGTTGTGAATAAAAAAAATATATTTACTACAGTATTTTTATTGTTTAAATATGTATGTAATATGTTCAAGCATCGAAGATTTGAAGACTTGAAGAATTAATAGCAACCGGAACAAGTTTGGGACCATGCGCACCATAGCAACGTGCACATGCGCAATATTGCATGCAGCTGTGCATGTTGGACTGTGGGCTGCACACGGCAGCCCTTGTTAGGGTTGTGGAGTGTGCACGCCAATTGGGCAGCCGTGGGTGCTCACATGATCCATGGGCCGCTTGAAGATTTGTTCGCCAAAAAGGATATTTTTTGTATTCCAAACAATTGTAATTTACTTGCTTTTCTAGGATGGATCAAAATCGTGGCTATCTATTTTGTGTAAATATTAAAATATTTGTTATTGTTTGATAACATGCCATGTAGAATAGGAGTGCTACTCATATATCTCTTTTGGTATGAACATGCATTGAATGATTTAGGTATCTAATTGGCATCTAGATAACTTGGTAAATCATTCTATGGGATTTAATCACATGCCTTAAATAATTGAGTGGAAGAAGGTGTATTGCAAACGCCTATGGCCTCCAAGGTTAGTTGAGCTATATTATTTTTTGTAATCCCCCCAAGGGGCGTCCATGAATGGAATATAGCAAGATACTTCCTTACAAGGATAGACTAGACAATTGACTCAAATGAGATCTACCCCCCAAGGAGGATTTTCGTGAAGGAATATATTGAGGGTCGAAATCTTGGTAATACACTGAATGTGGTTTTATTGATATCCTCCCAAGAGTTCTTGTTAATAAAATCACAAGGCTAAAATTGAAAACGTTGGTTGTTACGTTAACAATTAGGTGGGACCTAGTCCAACTAATAAATGATGCGAACTCCCAAAGGAGGCGTAACATTTATGGGTGTTGGATCGAACGTTGAATTTTACAATTGAATTATAAATATTTAATTCAAGATAAATATTCTGTTAACTGCCTTTTCTGGCAGAGGACCAAAGAAGAATTTTCCACCTCAACACAAGAAGGGTATAGGAGTACGAACACCATCTGGCTACCCCGACAAAGTGGACCTCGACTGATCCGAGTGCACATCCCCTCCAACGGGGTCCAACCCAGCCTTCTTCCAGTTTATTTCTTAGGACCCCGCCAGCATCTTAGTTCAGAAATATGGCCACGAGCCGGACTTCTCACTAGAACTCACAGCGAGGTCTAGCCCCGCTAAGACCGGGCTTCCGCTGGACCCCGCAGCACCCCGCAAGACCCCACAGTACCCCGCTAGACCCCACAGTACCCCGCGGTACCCCGCAGGACCCCGCAGTACCCCGGTACCCCACAGTACCCCGTACCCTGTGACTGGTCCTCCAAACTCCTCCCGACTACCTGGCTTAGAAGGCATCAATAAAGGAGGTCGTAATACCAAGGAAGAGCTTGACCACACCAAGAGTTTAAGTAAACAAGGAAATTGCCTTGTTTCCCGCCATTCAAGAGTCCTATATTAAAGAGGAGTCAACTCTTTCAATTCTAAAAGGAATCACTTGATTCTGGGGAATCAATCCCACGATCTTCTCGCCTATCAACATGGAAACGCCCCGTAAATTGCTAGGTTATTGGATTGAATTTAGGGGAGTGAGCAACAAGAAATAAGACCTATATATATGACATGATTTTCGACAGTGAAGGGATCTTCTTTTGCGAGCATCTTCTTTTTGGCTTCTTTTCGCAGAGGTGGCTGGGGGCTTCTTCCCCAACAAGGCTACCTTTTATTCTTCTTTTCTACTGGTTAGAGGAAAGGGCCGATGCCCACATATTATTGTAAGCTCTCTGAAGCACTTATGTTGTATTATTCTCCTACTTGTGTAAGCTCCCCAGAGCACGCCTTATTGATAAATATATAAATGATCTCTCTCCACCGGATACTACCTAGGGGTTTTTCAGCATATGATCATGCGTGATGCTTTTTCCCCCTAGGCCAGTCCACCTTCTATCAAAAAGATTTGTCATTCTCTCCCTTGTATCTATTTTATTACACATGTATGTAACTTTATCGTTGAAGAGCTCATATCCCATATCCTACTCGCTTGCTTGCTATCCGGGTCGGGGAATCACAATGGAGATCTAGAAAAGAGTACGGGATGCAGGACTCGGGATACGGGGTATGAGGGACGGGATACGGGGTACCGAGTACCGAACGCAGGGTATCGGGGTCTATAAAGAGGGATCACAGCCCTTACTCCGACATGGGAACCCCCAAACGCCATCTTCTCCATGAGCTTGAAGCCCCGACAATCGGGATGATTTTTTCTCCTACCTACTGCACCTCCCTCCAGAATTTCTTACTCATACAAACCATGGTACCTAGAGGTACCTACCCCGCTGCAGCCTACCGGGTAGCAGTCTGAGGGTGTTAATTGGAATTCCTCATCCAGAGCGAATTTTCGGTTAACATTTTGGCGCCGTCTGTGGGAAGTTCACTAGACCAATGTGGCTTCCTTGTCTCTACATGAGCGTATGTTTCTCTATCTCTTACATATTATCACTTTACATGTGATTTAATGCATTCCATTGCTATATTCACTACATGTTTATACCATGATGCTATGATACCATGATACCTTGTTTCACCCTGCTAGTTCCTTTATTACCAATATGATTTTATAAAAATTTGCATGAATCATGTGAACTAAATCATCGCCTATTATAATCGGTTGATATTTCGCCTTATATGTTGCTACTTGAATACGTTGAACATGCGGAGTGCATCTCGATGTAGCTCTATGAGATCTAATTAATCTATTGCCGAGCAAGCTTAGTTATTCGTGGCATATTATTCATGCGGTTTACCCTTTCTCCATATTTGTATGTACTGCATGTGCACCACGAGTGGTGCTCACTTTGTCATCTGACAACTTTTGTTTGATGTGGAGCAAATATAACGTGTGGGACTCCTAGTGGAGCCGGCCTACTATGCTGCCCTTATGAAACAGACCTGCTCCGGTACATCTAGAGCTCCTATGCAGTAGAGTTGTACCTCTCCTGTTTTCTTTACAGAAGATTTGCTCCGGTACCGATAGAGCTCCTATCCAACAGATCTACCAGACTAGCACTTCTACATACGGATCCCCTCATGACACCGGATTCACTCTTCCAAAGCTCCTAGTTCTCAGCTATTCAAGTCCTAGAAGAAAATTGGAAGCAATTTGAAGCCTGAGAAAACAGCATCTGCTGATGGGTCAACTTCAAAAATTAAACTGTATCATCTCCGAAGGAACGGGATTTTGTGCCTTATATGGTTGGAAAGATACGGAAGTTAGCTTTTCACAGAATTTTACGGTTTGTGATTTCGAGTTTTCTTGAAGGAGTTATGACCATTTTACTACTCAAAGGTCAGCCAGAATTTCTATGCGGGCAGCATCTGCTGATGGGTCAACTTCAAAAATTAAACTGTATCATCTCCGAAGGAATAGGATTTCGTGCCTTATATGTTTAGAAACATACGGAAGTTAGCTTTTCACAGAATTTTACGGTTTGTGATTTCGAGTTTTCTTGAAGGAGTTATGACCATTTTACTGCTCAAAGGTCAGCCAGAATTTCTATGCGGGCAGCATCTGCTGATGGGTCAACTTCAAAAATTAAACTGTATCATCTCCGAAGGAATAGGATTTCGTGCCTTATATGGTTGGAAAGATACGGAAGTTAGCTTTCCACAGAATTTTACGGTTTGTGATTTCGAGTTTTCTTGAAGGGGTTATGACCATTTTACTACTCAAAGGTCAGACAGAATTTCTACGCAGTATTTGGGAAACAAAGCATGACGGGCTACCTATTTGGGAATGAAGGAGCAGCACGACCGATAGAGGACCAGCATCATGTAGGAGGCTCCTCACTTTTGTACCGGGCCCTTCAACGCCCAACTGAGCCTCCTAGGTTCTAGTTAATCCGAGTGGAGTCCAAGGCCTCATTTCAGCCGCTGGGTACTTCTTGATGCCCTAGCAAGCCTCTGGACCAGCATCATGCAGGAGGCTCCTCACTTTTGTACCGGGCCCTTCAACGCCCAAGTGAGCCTCCTAGGTTCCGTTTCGTCCGAGTGGAGTCCAGAGCCTCTTTTCAGCCGCTGGGTACTTCTTGATGCCCTAGCAAGCCTCTGGACCAGCATCATGTAGGAGGCTCCTCACTTTTGTACCGGGCCCTTCAACGCCCAAGTGAGCCTCCTAGGTTCCAGTTCATCCGAGTGGAGTCCAATGCCTCATTTCAACCGCTGGGTACTTCTTGATGCCCTAGCAAGCCTCTGGACTAGTCTCATGCAGGAGGCTCCTCAATTTATTACCGGGCCCCTCAACGCCCAAGTGAGCCTCCTAGGTTCTAGTTAATCCGAGTGGAGTCCAAGGCCTCATTTCAGCCGCTGGGTACTTCTTGATGCCCTAGCAAGCCTCTGGACCAGCATCATGCAGGAGGCTCCTCACTTTTGTACTGGGCCCTTCAACGCCCAAGTGAGCCTCCTAGGTTCCGTTTCGTCCGAGTGGAGTCCAGAGCCTCTTTTCAGCCGCTAGGTACTTCTTGATGCCCTAGCAAGCCTCTGGACCAGCATCATGTAGGAGGCTCCTTACTTTTGTACTGGGCCCTTCAACGCCCAAGTGAGCCTCCTAGGTTCCGTTTCGTCCGAGTGGAGTCCAGAGCCTCTTTTCAGCCGCTGGGTACTTCTTGATGCCCTAGCAAGCCTCTGGACCAGCATCATGTAGGAGGCTCCTCACTTTTGTACCGGGCCCTTCAACGCCCAAGTGAGCCTCCTAGGTTCCAGTTCATCCGAGTGGAGTCCAATGCCTCATTTCAACCGCTGGGTACTTCTTGATGCCCTAGCAAGCCTCTGGACTAGTCTCATGCAGGAGGCTCCTCAATTTATTACCGGGCCCCTCAACGCCCAAGTGAGCCTCCTAGGTTCCAGTTTGTCCGAGTGGAGTCTATCGCCTCATTTCAGTTGCTGGGGACTTCTAGGATCCAAAACTCCTGATGCCCTAGACTGGGTTAACCTTCTAGGAGGATCTCCGCTACTGAGTCAAGACCAGGAGAACTACATAGTACTCCTGATACCTTGGAAGGGGCCAACCCCGCTAAGAGGACCTCCATTGTTAAAGCGCCTCAAGACCAGGAAATAGCTACATAGCACTCCTGATGCCTTGGACGGGGCCAACCCCGCCAAGAGGAACTCCATTGTTAAAGCGCCTCAAGACCAGGAAATAGCCTAAGGGCGCTCCTGCTGCCTCGGTCGGGGAATACCCTCCTCTGAGAAGCCTGGTGCTAAAATGGCCTTAGTTGCCTACCAGGACAGCCTTGGTCGGGGAATACCCTCCTCCGAGAAGCCTGGTGCTAAAGTGGCCTTAGTTGCTTACCAGGACAGATTACAGTAAGAATCGGGCTGCCTCCAGGTACCTGGTTCCTTACTTCGCCTCGAGACCAGGGAAAAGCTACATAGCACTCCTGATGCCTTGGACGGGGCCAACCCCGCCAAGAGGAACTCCATTGTTAAAGCGCCTCAAGACCAGGAAATAGCCTAAGGGCGCTCCTGCTGCCTCGGTCGGGGAATACCCTCCTCTGAGAAGCCTGGTGCTAAAATGGCCTTAGTTGCCTACCAGGACAGCCTTGGTCGGGGAATACCCTCCTCCGAGAAGCCTGGTGCTAAAGTGGCCTTAGTTGCCTACCAGGACAGATTACAGTAAGAATCGGGCTGCCTCCGGGTACCTGGTTCCTTACTTCGCCTCGAGACCAGGGAAAAGCTACATAGCACTCCTGATGCCTTGGACGGGGCCAACCCCGCTAAGAGGAACTCCATTGTTAAAGCGCCTCAAGACCAGGAAATAGCCTAAGGGCGCTCCTGCTGCCTCGGTCGGGGAATACCCTCCTCTGAGAAGCCTGGTGCTAAAGTGGCCTTAGTTGCCTACCAGGACAGATTACAGTAAGAATCGGGCTGCCTCCGGGTACCTGGTTCCTTACTTCGCCTCGAGACCAGGGAAAACCTACATAGCACTCCTGATGCCTTGGACGGGGCCAACCCCGCCAAGAGGAACTCCATTGTTAAAGCGCCTCAAGACCAGGAAATAGCCTAAGGGCGCTCCTGCTGCCTCGGTCGGGGAATACCCTCCTCTGAGAAGCCTGGTGCTAAAGTGGCCTTAGTTGCCTACTAGGACAGACTTTCGCCATATCAAGACCAGGAAATAGCCTTACAGCACTCCTGATGCCCTGGACCGGGCCAACCCCTCCAGGAGGATCTCCATTACTGAATCGCCTAAAGACCAGGAAATAGCCTTATGGCGCTCCTGCTGCCTTGGTCGGGAAATACCCTCCTCCAAGAAACCTGGTGCTAAAGTGGCCTTAGTTGCCTACCAGGACCTTTTCGCCAAAGTACCAGTATTCCTAGAACAGGAATGCCAGGTACCCAGATTCACCATATTCCCTACAGTGATCCGCCACAGCTCATCTATTTTTTGCAGGAATGACTAGCACCATGGTTCGCCTAAAGCGAAGTGTGCAGAGAATGGTTTTCGTTTAAATTAATGGCCACCAACAAAGAAAGATGAGCAAAATTCTTCATGTATTACATATCCTGACTCCAACCCCTACTAAGTACCGTGTTCAAGTCAGGGGGGACTTCTGTTAACTGCCTTTTCTGGCAGAGGACCAAAGAAGAATTTTCCACCTCAACACAAGAAGGGTATAGGAGTACGAACACCATCTGGCTACCCCGACAAAGTGGACCTCGACTGATCCGAGTGCACATCCCCTCCAACGGGGTCCAACCCAGCCTTCTTCCAGTTTATTTCTTAGGACCCCGCCAGCATCTTAGTTCAGAAATATGGCCACGAGCCGGACTTCTCACTAGAACTCACAGCGAGGTCTAGCCCCGCTAAGACCGGGCTTCCGCTGGACCCCGCAGCACCCCGCAGCACCCCGCAAGACCCCACAGTACCCCGCTAGACCCCACAGTACCCCGCAGGACCCCGCAGTACCCCGGTACCCCACAGTACCCCGTACCCTGTGACTGGTCCTCCAAACTCCTCCCGACTACCTGGCTTAGAAGGCATCAATAAAGGAGGTCGTAATACCAAGGAAGAGCTTGACCACACCAAGAGTTTAAGTAAACAAGGAAATTGCCTTGTTTCCCGCCATTCAAGAGTCCTATATTAAAGAGGAGTCAACTCTTTCAATTCTAAAAGGAATCACTTGATTCTGGGGAATCAATCCCACGATCTTCTCGCCTATCAACATGGAAACGCCCCGTAAATTGCTAGGTTATTGGATTGAATTTAGGGGAGTGAGCAACAAGAAATAAGACCTATATATATGACATGATTTTCGGCAGTGAAGGGATCTTCTTTTACGAGCATCTTCTTTTTGGCTTCTTTTCGCAGAGGTGGCTGGGGGCTTCTTCCCCAACAAGGCTACCTTTTATTCTTCTTTTCTACTGGTTAGAGGAAAGAGCCGATGCCCACATATTATTGTAAGCTCTCTGAAGCACTTATGTTGTATTATTCTCCTACTTGTGTAAGCTCCCCGGAGCACGCCTTATTGATAAATATATAAATGATCTCTCTCCACCGGATACTACCTAGGGGTTTTTCAGCATATGATCATGCGTGATGCTTTTTCCCCCTAGGCCAGTCCACCTTCTATCAAAAAGATTTTTCATTCTCTCCCTTGTATCTATTTTATTACACATGTATGTAACTTTATCGTTGAAGAGCTCATATCCCATATCCTACTCGCTTGCTTGCTATCCGGGTCGGGGAATCACAATGGAGATCTAGAAAAGAGTACGGGATGCGGGACTCGGGATACGGGGTATGAGGGACGGGATACGGGGTACCGAGTACCGAACGCAGGGTATCGGGGTCCATAAAGAGGGATCACAGCCCTTACTCCGACATGGGAACCCCCAAGCGCCATCTTCTCCATGAGCTTGAAGCCCCGACAGTCGGGATGATTTTTTCTCCTACCTACTGCACCTCACTCCAGAATTTCTTACTCATACAAACCATGGTACCTAGAGGTACCTACCCCGCTGCAGCCTACCGGGTAGCAGTCTGAGGGTGTTAATTGGAATTCCTCATCCAGAGCGAATTTTCGGTTAACATATTCGAAAATGCTAAACAATGATTATTTACTTATATATATTTTTGCTAAGAAATCATGATCCCATCCCTAATGATCATTCTAAAAGATAAAACTTTAACCGGTAATAATTATGTCACATGGAAAAGGAAAATTGGGTTGTTGCTGCAAGCTGAAAATTATAAATTTTGTTCTGACTACTCCTAAACCACCTGCTCCTACTAATGAATCTAATGTGATGCAATGAGACGAGTATGAGCAGTGGAAGACCTTTAATAAGATGGCCAAATGGCTACCATCTCCGACGTGTTGCAACAGCAGCATGAAGGAATGGGATCTGCTACTGATATGATGGTGTCTCTAGAAGAGATTCATATGGTTGGTAAAGTTGCTACTATTAAGACCCGTCAGAAGGTCAAGGAATAATAGAAGAAAAAGCAACTTGGGCCTACCAAGATGGAGACTAAGAAAGTAACCAAGATCAAAATTAAGTGCTTCTTTTGTGGTGAAAAGAGACATTGGAAAAGTAATTGCCCAAAGTCTCAGAATAAGAAGGAACAAGGTAATGTGAATTATCTTGAAACATGTTTTTCTGGCAGATTCTACAGATTCTTGGATCGTAGACTCTAGAGCCAATAATCACGTTTATTATTCCTTATGGGGGTTTCAAGAAAGGAGAAGGTTGAATAAGAATGAAATCAATTTGCATTTAAGCAACGGAGCGTTGGTGTCTGCTAGTGCAGTGGGAGATATTAGCGTTAATCTAGATGCTAATAGGTATTTATATTTGATAGACATTTATTATATACCTCAATTCAAGAGAAATTAAATTTCGGTTTCTTATTTAAATAAATTTGAATATTCAGTTACTTTTAATAAAAATTTTATTATTAGTAAGGATGACAAATTTGTTTGCAAAGGTACATTGGAAAATGGTCTATTCTATTTACATAGAAATATCTCTCACTTGTTAGACACAGAATTAACGCAACTTAATCATAAAAGAGTAAAATTATCATAAGATGAAACCTACCTATGCCATTTGTGCCTAGGTCGTATTAACCTTAATAGGATTAAAAGATTGGTTAGTGATGGGACTTTTAAGTGACTTAAAGGTTGATGATCTACCAACTTGTGAATCCTGTTTGGAAGGTAAAATGACCAAAAGGTCGTTCAGGACCAAAGGCACAAGAGCCACTGAATGTTTAGGATTAATGCATACTAATGTATGTGGTCCTATGAGCATTCAAGCTAGAGGTGGATATGAGTACTTCATCACTTTCACAGATGATCATTCAAGATTTGGTTATGTGTATCTCATGAGACATAAGTTGGGTGCTTTTGACATGTTCAAAGCATTTAAAGCTGAAGTGGAAAATCAGCTTGAGAAACACATAAAAATCTTGAGATCTGATCGTGGTGGAGAATTTCTATCTGGTGAGTTTCAGCAATATCTTATTGATAATGGAATCATTTCTCAGTTTTCTACACCAGGTACACCTCAACAGAATGGGGTGGCAGAAAGAAGAAATAGAACTCTTTTGAATATGGTTAGGTCAATGTTGAGTTATTCAACACACCCTGTTTTTTTTTAGGGATATGCTCTACAAACTGCAATGTACATTCTAAACGATGTACCATCGAAGTCGGTTCCTCAAACATCGCATGAGTTGTGGACTGGGCGAAAGCCTAGTTTACAACACTTAAGGATATTTGGTTGTCCTGCACATGTGTTAAAAGGAAAGACATATAAGATGGAGTCCCGTACAGAAACATGCATATTTGTGGGGTATCCAAAAGGAACTAAAGGGTATTATTTCTATGGCCCTTCAAATCTTAAAGTATTTGTTTCGACAAATGCCAAATTTCTGGAAAAGGACTATATGAATGAGTTTATACCTAAAAGTCGAATTTTCCTGAATGAGATGTCAGGAGATACAATTCCACAAGAGGTTTCACAACCTAGCCCAATCGTAAGTTCCGAACCATTACAAGATCAACAACCTACCATTCCTCGTCATAGTGGGAGGGTTGAAGACAACCCAAGAGATACATCGGTCTGGGAGAATCAATGGAGAATCTCCTGGACGGCGATGATCCCTACACATATAAGGAAGCAATGGAGGATGTTGATAGTCGCCATTGGCAAAAGGCAATGCAATCTGAGATTGAGTCCATGTTCAATAACAAAGTCTGGTCCCTTGTAGACTTGCCTAAAGGGATAAAACCCATTGGATGCAAGTGGGTATACAAGAGGAAAAGAGGTATGGATGGAAAGGTGGAAATCTTTAAAGCTAGATTAGTAGCTAAAGGTTACACACAGAAAGAAGGTATCGATTATGAGGAAACCTTCTCTCTTGTGGCCATGCTTAAATCCATTAGGATACTCTTATCCATTGCGGCATCTTTAGATTTAGAGATTTGGCAAATGGACGTCAAGACAGCTTTCCTTAACGAAAATCTTGACGAAAGCATCTATATGATGCAACCAGAAGGATTCATTGAAAAAGGCCAAGTGGAAAAGGTATGCAAGTTGCAAAAATCCATATATGGATTAAAGCAAGCATCCCGATCCTGGAACATAAGGTTCGATCAAGCTGTGAAAGGTTTTGGATTTGTTCAGAACCTTGAAGAACCTTGTGTATACAAAAGGATCAAGGGCGACAAGTTGGTTTTCCTAATTCTTTATGTTGATGATATACTATGTAAGGATTCCCATTGTTGATTGGCTTATTTCGTAGACAAACCACATATTGGGGGTTTGAATTGTAAGGGTAGTTAGGTGATTGAAGATCATGCTCAAAGGCTCTTTTCAAGACTTCAAGGGAAGAAGCACTCCAAAGGTATTATACTTAGTGTTTCTTGCAATGAAGAGAAGTAGATGCACACACACACGACACTTGCATAATTCTCATTCTTGAATGTGTTGTGTATTTATTGTGTATGCATTATTGCCTATTTCATCTCTCTTCATGCATGTTTATTTGGTTGCATCTTGCTTAGTATTGCATAGCATGGTTAGATTTTAGGATTGTAAGGATTCCCATTGTTGATTGGCTTATTTCGTAGACAAACCACATATTGGGGGTTTGAATTGTAAGGGTAGTTAGGTGATTGAAGATCATGCTCAAAGGCCCTTTTCAAGACCTCAAGGGAAGAAGCACTCCAAAGGTATCATACTTAGTGTTTCTTGCAATGAAGAGAAGTAGATGCACACACACACATCACTTGCATAATTCTCATTCTTGAATGTGTTGTGTATTTATTGTGTGTATGCATTATTGCCTATTTCATCTCTCTTCATGCATGTTTATTTGGTTGCATCTTGCTTAGTATTGCATAGCATGGTTAGATTTAAGGATGCTTCATCAGGCGCATTTTGCGCCCTGTTCTGCGGCCAAGGCCGCAGAAATGAGGCCGCAGAAATGAGGATCAGAAACCATACTCTCTGTCCTCTTTTCTGCGCCCTTGGTTTTTGCGTTTAGGGGCCGCAAAACCATCAGGTGCATTTCTGCGCCCTTGTGTTCTGCGGTCAAGGCCGCAGAACAGGGCGCAGAATCGGGCGATCTGTTGCAAATTTTTCAAAACGACGTCATTTCATCTAGGGGTCCTATATAAGTATCATCTTCTTCCTTGCTCGTTTTTAAGAGCTCAAAATCAGACCTTAGAGTGAGAAACTCAAACCCTAGAGAGAGAAAGCTTCAATCTTGCTTCTTTAACTCTCCAAACCCAAAACCCATGTGCATCTAACATGTTTCATGCATCAATCTTCCATGGGTCTTCTTCATTTATGACTTGGTAAGTAGAACAAACTCAACATCTTCATTTATTGTTCTATCTTAGTCAAGACATGTCTTTTATTGCTTAGTTTAGCAAATCTTCACTCTTATTGCATATTTAGTGAAGTTATGACATGATTGGGTTTTGTTTGTGATAGCTTACATGATTAGGATGATTTTCCCTAAATAGCTAACCCTAGAACATTCTTGTACAATTGGTTGATGATTAGGTTGATAGATTAATGTTTATTTTTCTAGTCAAGCTTAATTGAATGTTCTTGTGGATTTAATTGACAATTATGTTGTTAGAAATTCTCTACAACTAATTGAGTTCACATGTTTGGACATGTTGACATTGTTTGATAGCTAGGATTGTTTTGTGATTGATAACATCTAGCTAAGCTTTATGATATGTCATTTAGCTTTTGATATCTAGGATTGATTTCATTGATATATCATCATTCTAGGTAAGCATATAGAGTTGCCTTGCTCTTGTTGCATTTTGAGTATTTCATATATTCACTTAGGTTGTTTTCTCTTCATTGAGAACTAAGTCTTGTGTTGCTTCCGGGATTAGGTTGCATAAATCACAAGCATTGGGACTAGGTTCACTTATACCGGGAGTAGGTAGGTGTGTGATTACTTCCCGGATTAGGTTGTAATCGTTTTACACATTTAGTGGATTCGAGGTTCAAGTGTGGCTCACTTACATAGCCCGTGGTTTTTCCCGAGAGGGTTTCCACTTAAATATCAAGTGTCTTTTAATTTCCGCACCATATTACACTTGCTATTGTATATTGACTAGTGGAGGGTATTTTCGTAATCTTGACCATTAACGAAAATTTGGTAAAATCGGATAAAATCTATTCACCCCCCCTCTAGATTAATATTGAACACACCATAATTTGTTTCAAGGATGCTCCATCAGGCGCATTTTGCGCCCTGTTCTGCGGCCAAGACCGTAGAAATAAGGCCGCAGAATAAGGATCAGAAATCATACTCTCTGTCCTCTTTTCTGCGCCCTTGGTTTTTGCGTTTAGGGGCCGCAAAATCTGTCAGGTGCATTTCTGCGCCCTTGTGTTCTGCGGTCAAGGCCGCAGAACAGGGCGCAAAATGGGCGTTCTTTTGCAAATTTTTTCAAAACGACGTCATTTCATCTAGGGGTCCTATATAAGTATCATCTTCTTCCTTGCTCGTTTTTGTGAGCTCAAAATCAGACCTTAGAGTGAGAAACTCAAACCCTAGAGAGAGAAAGCTTCAATCTTGCTTCTTTAACTCTCCAAACCCAAAACCCATGTGCATCTAACATGTTTCATGCATCAATCTTCCATGGGTCTTCTTCATTTATGACTTGGTAAGTAGAACAAACTCAACATCTTCATTTATTGTTCTATCTTAGTCAAGACATGTCTTTTATTGCTTAGTTTAGCAAATCTTCACTCTTATTGCATATTTAGTGAAGTTATGACATGATTGGGTTTTGTTTGTGGTAGCTTACATGATTAGGATGATTTTCCCTAAATAGCTAACCCTAGAACATTCTTGTACAATTGGTTGATGATTAGGTTGATAGATTAATGTTTATTTATCTAGTCAAGCTTAATTGAATGTTCTTGTGGATTTAATTGACAATTATGTTGTTAGAAATTCTCTACAACTAATTGAGTTCACATGTTTGGACATGTTGACATTGTTTGATAGCTAGGATTGTTTTGTGATTGATAACATCTAGCTAAGCTTTATGATATGTCATTTAGCTTTTGATATCTAGGATTGATTTCATTGATATATCATCATTCTAGGTAAGCATATAGAGTTGCCTTGCTCTTGTTGCATTTTGAGTATTTCATATATTCACTTAGGTTGTTTTCTCTTCATTGAGAACTAAGTCTTGTGTTGCTTCCGGGATTAGGTTGCATAAATCACAAGCATTGGGACTAGGTTCACTTATACCGGGATTAGGTAGGTGTGTGATTACTTCCGGGATTAGGTTGTAATCGTTTTACACATTTAGTGGATTCGAGGTTCAAGTGTGGCTCACTTACATAGCCCGTGGTTTTTCCCGTGAGGGTTTCCACGTAAATATCAAGTGTCTTTTAATTTCCGCACCATATTACACTTCCTATTTTATATTGACTTGTAAAGGGTATTTTCGTAATCTTGACCATTAACGAAAATTTGGTAAAATTGGATAAAATCTATTCACCCCCCCTCTAGATTAATATTGAACACACCATAATTTGTTTCAATTGGTATCAGAGCGGGTTCCTAGATATACATAGGTGATCCTTGCTCATTTTGGTGTGTTTTGCATTTGTGTGATTTTTGTTCATTCATACATTGTGCATTCATTTCATTTCATTCATAAACACAATGAGTGGAAACGGTGGTAGCAACGAGGGGGCTTCTAGCACACGTCCTCCTCTTCTCACCGGATTGAATTACTCCTCATGGAAAGGGAAGATGGAATCCTACATATGTCAACTTCATGACCGAGCATGGATGTCGGTTGAAGATGGATATGATCTTCCCATGATGACTCCTACGGGTGGAGGAGAAGAAGTTTTGAAGCCTAAGGCACAATGGAGTGCACAAGAATTTGAGGCGTCAAAATGGAATAGGAAGGCTATGCATGCCATCCTATGTGCCATGGATGAGAATCAATACAAGTTGATTCAAAACACTAGGGTTGCTAAGGAGGCATGGACAATCCTAGAAGTTGCTCATGAGGGAACCGAAGTTGTGAAGGACTCCAAGCTTCAAGTTCTCCAAACTCAATTTGAGATGCTCAAGATGGAGGAGAATGAGTGCTTCAACGACTTCGAGATCAAGTTGATGGACATAGTCAACCAAAGTCATCAACTTGGTGATCCTTATTCGGATAGGAGGATTAAACAAAAGATTATGAGATCCTTACCAGATAGGTTTGAGTCAAAGGTGACGGCTTTAGAAGAAAATAGTGGATATAAGGATATGAAGCCGAGTGAAGTCATTGGAAGACTTCTAGCCTATGAGTCTAGGAAGGGTCCTAGCACTACTCCTCCTAAAAAGCAAAAGGGTATTGCTTTGAAAGCTTCTAAGGATGAAAAGGAGGTGAAGAATGACTCGGATGAAGACATGGCCTTGTTTGTGAAAAGATTCAACAAGGTTATGAAGTTTGGAAAGAAGGGATTTGGTTTTAGAGGCCAAGACAAGAAAAAGGTTCCCTTCAAGAAGTTTGAACCAAGGCAAGAGAGGACCGAAAGGAAAGGGGTCCGTTGCTTTGAGTGTGGCGGGATTGGTCACTTTGCTCCCGAATGTGCTAATCACAAGGAAAAGAAGAAGGGAAAAGTGATGGCCGCCACTTGGAGTGGAAGTAGTGATGACTCCAATGAAGAAGATGATTCTTCGGATGATGAAGACATCATGGCTAACTTCCTAGCTTTTGCCTCTTCTCACAAGAGCAAAAGTGGTAGTGAAAAAGAGGAAGAGAGTCAAAGGGAAAGTGACTCTAGTGAAGATGACTCCGATGCTAACTCCACTAATGGATATGTGGAGAAAGAAGTGTTAGTTGAATATCTTAAGGAGTTTAGGAGCTTAGAGATGAAAACCACTAAGAAGATCAAGATGTTGAGAGAAGAAAATCTTGAGCTTTCATCTCACAATGATCTCCTAAGTGAAGAAGTGGAAAGACTTAAGAAGAGAGAAGATAAGCTAAAAGAGGAGTTAGCTTTATCTAGGAGGAATGAAGAAGGTTTGAAGAGGGAGCTTGTTGAAGCTAAGAAGTCACTTACTAGGATGGACTCTAGCACCAAAAAATTAGATCACATGCTTGGTGTTGGAAAGAGTCCATGTGACAAGAGAGGTCTTGGGTTTGAAGATTGTCAAGAGACCACCTCCTCTAAGAAGACCGTGTTTGTTAAGAGCTTGGGCAACATAGAAGCTTCTCCGGTGCACACTCCTAGGAAGAAAATAGATCTAGGACAAAGCTCAAAAAGTGCACAAGTGAAGGTTGCACCAAGGAGACAACCTCAAGCCAACATTCCTCATCTATTGGCTCAAAAAGGGAAGCAAGATAGACCGGTTCAACAAAGAAGATGGATTGAACCCTCTCAACCACAAAGACATAGGAAGACTTCCATGCAAGCTCAAAGACAAGGTATGATTCCTCAATTCATTCCAATTTGTCACTTTTGTGGTTTTAATGGTCACATAAGACCAAATTGCTTTCGATATATTAAAATGTGTAGAACTAGAAGCATGATTGAGAAGAGAAAGACTAGAGCCAAGATGCATGTTCCTAGGAATGATATGACTAATTTGCATGATCCTAGGACATCTAGAGCCCATGTACCAAAGACCATTAAGAAAGAAAATGTTGTTCTTAAATGGATTAGGAAGAATGAAAATGTTTGCCATGTTGCACAAATTGCCTTGAAGGCAAATTCTTCTAATCTTTGGTATCTTGATAGTGGGTGCTCTAGGCACATGACGGGAAACAAGAGTTTCTTCCAGACTCTTGTTATGGAGGAAGGAGGAAATGTCACCTTTGGTGATGGATCCAAAAAGAAAGTCATAGGGAAAGGAACCATCTCCGTTCCCGGATTGCCCTCCTTATCCAATGCTTTACTTGTTGATGGCTTGAAAGCCAATTTGATTAGCATTTCTCATTTTAGTGATGAAGGATATTCCGTCTTGTTTAACAAAGAGAATTGCTCTATCCTAAAGCCCAATGGACAAACCTTATTGAAAGGTATGAGATCTAGCGACAATTGCTATTGTCTTGAAGCTAGAATAGTCTCAAACAATGTGTCCAAGGATGAGCAAATTGAGTTGTGGCATGAAAGACTTGGCCACATGAACTTTCGGGATCTACGGACCCTTGGAAAGTTTGAATGTGTGCGTGGCCTCCCTAAGCTTGGGAAGAAAGCCAATGGTATTTGTGGACCTTGTCAACAAGGAAAACAAACTAAAAGCATGCACAAAAAGGGCAAGTATCTCTCCACCAAGGAGCCCCTAGAGCTTCTCCACATGGATCTTATGGGTCCTATGCAAACCGAGAGCTTGGGTGGAAAGAGATACATTTTTGTTTGTGTAGATGATTTCTCTAGGTTCACATGGACATATTTTCTTAGAGAAAAATCCGAAACTTTTGATAAGTTTAAAATGCTTTGTACTAAACTTCAAAATGAAATGAATTCTAACATTAAAAGCATAAAACGGATTAGAAGTGACCATGGGAGGGAATTTGAGAATGCTTCTTTTGAAACCTATTGTGATAGTATAGGTATCTCCCATGAGTTTTCGGCTCCTAGAACACCTCAACAAAATGGAGTTGTTGAGAGGAAAAATAGGGTCCTTCAAGAGATGGCCCGTGTGATGTTGCTTAGCAACAATGTGTCTAGGAATTTATGGGCCGAAGCCATCAACACGGCTTGCTACATAGGAAATAGAGTTTTCCTAAGGCCCGGTACTAGGAATACCTCCTATGAGTTATGGAAAGGCAAGAGGCCAAATGTTAGCTACTTCCACACATTTGGAAGCAAATGCTACATTTTAAATGACCGAGATCAACTTGGCAAATTTGATGCTAAGAGTGATGAAGGTATCTTTATTGGCTATGCCTTGAATAGTAGAGCCTATAGAGTTTTCAATAAGAAAACTCTAAGTGTTATGGAATCATCTAATGTTGTATTTGATGATGAAAGGCTCAAGTGTAGTAATCATGAGGAGGAGGTTATTCTTAGTGATGATTCTCCTTTGGAGAAGGTTGTTGTGACTCCTAATGTGGGGACATCCAATGTTGTTGAAAATGACACACAACCTATTGATAGAGTTCCTAACTTGGACTCTAATGAACCCGCTCCATGGGTTAGAAGACTCCATAACAAAGAGGATGTTATTGGAGATGTGAATGAGGGTGTTAGGACTAGAAGGCAAATAGCTAATCGTATTAGCTTCACATGCTACACCTCTCAAATAGAACCCAAAAAGATTGATGAAGCTCTAAATGATGAGTTTTGGGTTCTTGCCATGCAAGAAGAGCTAAACCAATTCGAAAGGAATGAGGTTTGGACTCTAGTTCCTAGGCCTAAGACCACTAATGTCATAGGCACAAAATGGATATATAGGAACAAATCCGATGAGGATGGCAACGTAGTGCGTAACAAGGCAAGACTTGTTGCACAAGGGTACTCTCAAATTGAGGGTATCGACTTTGAGGAGACTTTTGCTCCCGTTGCCCGCCTAGAGTCCATTAGGCTTCTCTTGTCCATCTCTTGTGTGCACAAGTTCAAATTGCACCAAATGGATGTTAAGAGTGCCTTCCTCAATGGCTTCTTGCAAGAGGAAGTGTTTGTTGAGCAACCTAAGGGGTTTGTGGATGCACACCACCCCAACCATGTCTATCGCCTCAAGAAGGCTCTTTATGGGTTGAAACAAGCACCGAGGGCTTGGTATGAGCGCCTCACTCAATTTCTTGTCAACAATGACTACACAAGAGGTAGTGTTGACAAGACACTATTCATCAAGAAAGACAATGATGAGCTTTTTATAGCTCAAATATATGTTGATGATATAGTGTTTGGATCCACCAACAACACCAAAGTCCAACAATTTGTTGATGTTATGTCTCATGAATTTGAGATGAGTCTTGTTGGTGAGCTTAGTTACTTCCTAGGTTTGCAAATTAGGCAATTAAGTGATGGGATCTTCATATCCCAAGCCAAATATGCCAAAAACCTAGTGAAGAAGTTTGGTCTTGAGAAAGCCAAACATTGTAACACACCCATGAGCACCACTTTGAAACTAAGCAAAGATGCTAGTGGTAAAAGTGTAGAACAAACACTTTATAGGGGTATGATAGGAAGCTTGCTTTATTTGACCGCAAGTAGGCCCGACATATCCTTTAGTGTGGGTGTGTGTGCTAGGTACCAATCCGATCCCAAGGAGTCCCATCTCTCTTGCGTCAAGAGAATCATTCGATATGTGAATGGGACTTCTAACTATGGGATTTGGTACTCTTTTGACACTAATGCTAGTCTTGTAGGCTTTAGTGACGCGGATTGGGCCGAAAATTGTGATGATAGGAAAAGCACATCGGGCGGTTGCTTTTTCCTTGGAAACAATCTTGTTTCTTGGTTTTGCAAGAAGCAAAACTCAATCTCCTTGTCCACGGCGGAGGCCGAGTACATAGCCGCGGGGAGTGGATGCACACAACTCCTATGGATGAAGCAAATGCTAGTAGACTACGGATTCAACCAAGGTACACTCACTCTCTTTTGTGATAACATGAGTGCTATTAATATTTCCAAGAATCCGGTTCAACATTCTAGAACTAAGCATATTGACATCCGTCATCATTTCATTAGAGAACTAGTTGAAAATAAATGCATTGTACTTGAGCATGTAGGTACAAATGATCAACTAGCCGACTTGTTTACAAAACCTCTAGATGCTACTCGATTTAAAACTCTTAGTAGATCTATTGGAATATGTCTTGTGGAGTGATGAGTTCTAGTATTTGACCCCAATAAGGGGAGCTCAAGCAAAGAGAGCAAACTTGCATGAATTGTCATATGCAAAAAGTTAACTTCTTTTATGCTCTTTTATGATTGTTTGAGAATGCTTGGTGAATAACATTGATTAATGCTTTAATAATGTTTTTAATAACACCTTGCACGGTTGCCTAGCATGTACTGCATGATTTCTATTTTTGCTTGAGTGTGCTTATCCATTTGAGGAATGTTCTACTTGTTAGTACATGTGATTGACCTCAAATTATTCTCCATGTTCATGATTCTTTGATATGCATTCTTAAGCTCTCTCTTGAAAAAGGGCTACTGGCAATATGACGTGCAGCCGCCCAATGTAGGAAATGGCTACTCATTTGAAACCGAGTGAAAGCCTTCAAGAGAGTTACATTAGCATGATAAACAGAAATACATGCTTTCTAGGATAAAGGAGAAAAACAGAAAAGTTGAAATGTGTTTGATGATGTGTGTGATGCATTGCTTAATAAAGACCTCAAAATTGTTGATTGATGATGTGTCTTGCAATGTAGAAAAGATGATATATTTTTTGATGTGATTAGTACACTCTGCACACAAATGCTTGGATATATATCTTCTTGTCATAACAACAGGGCTCTAATTGGTTTGACTTCATTTGGAAAACCTGTTGATTGTTGCTTTGATTGATTCTTATGCATGAGCTCAATAGTGCTTGTATTACATGCTAAGCAATTTTTACACACACACACTTTTCTGTGAATAAAATCTCCTTGAATCTCTCTCAATTCTTGAATTGCATAAAGTTCGTTTATATGATTATGCAAATGCCTTTTGTGCAAATAGTTCTCTTTGCTAAAGCAACCCAATAGGGGGAGCTCCTTTGCCTATCTCATGACAAAAAGGGGGAGAAGTCTTGAGAGATATAGGGGGAGCATTGCGTATGCTTTGGGGAGAAGTTTGAGAGAGAGTAACCCTTTGGGGGGAGCATTGCATACTCATACATTGCATGATATTGTGGTTAAAAGATTCATATGCAAATGCTTGTTTTTCTTTCACTTGATCATCTCACATACACTTGCTTTGGAAGTGTAATCTAATTGTTTTGAAGGTTTGGTTATTCTACAAGAGATTGAAGACTTGAAGTTTTATTTTCTTATCTCTTTGTACTTTGTAATGTAGAATTTCCCGAAGTTTCTTTTATCTTGTGAGGATCAATGTGAGTGGTGGTTTTGTCACGAAATAGCCAAAGGGGGAGATTGTAAGGATTCCCATTGTTGATTGGCTTATTTCGTAGACAAACCACATATTGGGGGTTTGAATTGTAAGGGTAGTTAGGTGATTGAAGATCATGCTCAAAGACCCTTTTCAAGACTTCAAGGGAAGAAGCACTCCAAAGGTATTATACTTAGTGTTTCTTGCAATGAAGAGAAGTAGATGCACACACACACAACACTTGCATAATTCTCATTCTTGAATGTGTTGTGTATTTATTGTGTATGCATTATTGCCTATTTCATCTCTCTTCATGCATGTTTATTTGGTTGCATCTTGCTTAGTATTGCATAGCATGGTTAGATTTTAGGATGCTCCATCAGGCGCATTTTGCGCCCTGCTCTGCGGCCAAGGCCGCAGAAATAAGGCCGCAGAATAAGGATCAGAAATCATACTCTCTGTCCTCTTTTCTGCGCCCTTGGTTTTTGCGTTTAGGGGCCGCAAAATCTGTCAGGTGCATTTCTGCACCCTTGTGTTCTGCGGTCAAGGCCGCAGAACAGGGCGCAAAATGGGCGTTCTTTTGCAAATTTTTTCAAAACGACGTCATTTCATCTAGGGGTCCTATATAAGTATCATCTTCTTCCTTGCTCGTTTTTGTGAGCTCAAAATCAGACCTTAGAGTGAGAAACTCAAACCCTAGAGAGAGAAAGCTTCAATCTTGCTTCTTTAACTCTCCAAACCCAAAACCCATGTGCATCTAACATGTTTCATGCATCAATCTTCCATGGGTCTTCTTCATTTATGACTTGGTAAGTAGAACAAACTCAACATCTTCATTTATTGTTCTATCTTAGTCAAGACATGTCTTTTATTGCTTAGTTTAGCAAATCTTCACTCTTATTGCATATTTAGTGAAGTTATGACATGATTGGGTTTTGTTTGTGGTAGCTTACATGATTAGGATGATTTTCCCTAAATAGCTAACCCTAGAACATTCTTGTACAATTGGTTGATGATTAGGTTGATAGATTAATGTTTATTTATCTAGTCAAGCTTAATTTAATGTTCTTGTGGATTTAATTGACAATTATGTTGTTAGAAATTCTCTACAACTAATTGAGTTCACATGTTTGGACATGTTGACATTGTTTGATAGCTAGGATTGTTTTGTGATTGATAACATCTAGCTAAGCTTTATGATATGTCATTTAGCTTTTGATATCTAGGATTGATTTCATTGATATATCATCATTCTAGGTAAGCATATAGAGTTGCCTTGCTCTTGTTGCATTTTGAGTATTTCATATATTCACTTAGGTTGTTTTCTCTTCATTGAGAACTAAGTCTTGTGTTGCTTCCGGGATTAGGTTGCATAAATCACAAGCATTGGGACTAGGTTCACTTATACCGGGATTAGGTAGGTGTGTGATTACTTCCGGGATTAGGTTGTAATCGTTTTACACATTTAGTGGATTCGAGGTTCAAGTGTGGCTCACTTACATAGCCCGTGGTTTTTCCCGTGAGGGTTTCCACATAAATATCAAGTGTCTTTTAATTTCCGCACCATATTACACTTGCTATTTTATATTGACTAGTAAAGGGTATTTTCGTAATCTTGACCATTAACGAAAATTTGGTAAAATTGGATAAAATCTATTCACCCCCCCTCTAGATTAATATTGAACACACCATAATTTGTTTCATACTACTCATCGAAAATGATGTAGGTGTATTGACATCAGTAAAAGAATGGTTAGCAAAACAATTTGATATGAAGGACTTAGGAGAAACAAGTTATATTCTTGGTATCCAAGTAATAAGGGATAGAAAGAATAGAACGATTGCAGTATCCCAAGCTTCATACATAGATAAAATCTTGTCTAGATTTTCCATGCAGGATTGCAAGAAAGGTATGTTACCTTTCAGGCATGGAATCAAACTCTCTAAGGAACAAGTTCCTAAGAATGAGCATGAAGAGCAATTCATGATTAGGGTTCCATATGCCTCGGCAGTTGGAAGTCTCATGTATGCAATGCTCTGCACTAGACCAGATATTTGTTTTGCAGTTGGTGTAGTTAGCAGGTTTCAATCGAAACCTGGTCCTGATCACTGGACGGCATATTTTCAAGTATCTCAGGAGAACGAGAGACAATATGCTTGTATACTCTGGAGGGGATTTGATTCCCGTAGGGTATACAGATTCTGATTTCCAGTCGAATTCTGACTCCAAAAAATCTACATCATGATCTGTGTTTACTCTGGGAGGAGGAGCAGTCATATGGAGGAGTATCAAGCAATCATGCATTGCTGACTCCACCATGGAAGCTGAGTATGTTGCTGCATGCGAAGCTGCAAAAGAGGTTGTTTGGCTCTACCAATTCTTGGTTGACTTAGAAGTGGTTCCTAGTGCGAATAAGCAGATCACTATTTACTGTGACAACAGTAGAGAAGTGGCTAATTCGAAAGAACAAATAAGTCATAAGAGAGGAAAACACATTGAAAGGAAGTATCATCTTCTTAGGGAGATTGTTCATAGGGGTGACGTGACAATTACCAAAATCGCGTCAGCAGAAAATCTAGCGGATCCCTTCACAAAGGCTCTACCACAGAAGAGTTTTGATGGGCACCTAGAGAACATGGGAATGAGAGATATGACACATTTGCTATAGCGCAAGTGGAAGATTGTTAAGGTTATGCTCAATAGCAAGAGTGTAATGTTGTACTTGACAATCTTTTCATATTAATAAAGTGATTTTTGTTAGTTAACAAAATCTTATATAGCATTTATTATTATAATTGTCAAAGTAAATAATCATCAGGTCAAAAGACTATGAGAAAAGAAGAATTGTTCATACATCTGGATATGTATGAGGTAGACACAATTCTTTAGTTAGTCTTGAATAACATTCACAACTTAAGTTAAAGGTTGGGCACCTTTATCTTGTTAAAGTTGTAGAATTCTTTTACTAGCATTTGAGTGGGATCAAATGTGTTGTGATGAGTCTAAAATTATCGAAGGGTCTTCGAGTAAAAGAATCTAGTGCACTGGGTGCATTGAACCGGATCATAATGAAATACTTTTTCTAGAACCGTCAATAGATAAAAGTCTTTTCATTATCAGAACAATCGAAGAGTCTATCTTAATCCTGAGATAAATGATGGACTTATGGTTGCAAGTGTTATCATTTGAGCTAGCAATGAGTACAATTATATAGCATAGTTTATCCTCGATAGTTTGGTGGTATTCATTTGTTAATCGATAGAGGACTTCATTTATAGATATGGACATCATGGCTCCATTTATTAAATGTGAGTAGAATATCATCATATGGATGCTTTGTGGTTTTGGATATGAAATCTTAACGTTGAGTTTTCAATAGTGTCTATTGAAAGATGACTTATGGACAAGTCATAATATATATCCAAGTTCAAAGCATCCATATGATGATATTCTACTCACATTTAATAAATGGAGCCACGATGTCCATATCTATAAATGAAGTCCTCTATCGATTAACAAATGAATACCACCAAACTATCGATGATAGACTATGCTATATAATCTTACTCATTGAT
Source organism: Acer campestre (assembly GCA_954870605.1). Lineage (NCBI taxonomy): Eukaryota > Viridiplantae > Streptophyta > Magnoliopsida > Sapindales > Sapindaceae > Acer > Acer campestre. The sequence goes on from CATOZR010000064.1 coordinate 104,260, forward strand.
AGCCCAAATGATAACACTTGCAACTATAAGTCCATCATTTATCTCAAGATTAAGATAAACTCTCTGATTGTCCTGATAATGAAAAGACTTTTATCTATTGACGGTTCTAGAAAAAGTATTTCATTATGATCCGGTTCAATGCACCCAGTGCACTAGATTCTTTTACTCGAAGACCCTTCGATGATTTTAGACTCAATACAACACATTTGATCCCACTCAAATTCTAGTAAAAGAATTCTACAACTTTAACAAGATAAAGGTGCCCAACCTTTAACTTAAGTTATGAACGTTATTCAAGACTAACTAAAGAATTGTGTCTACCTCATACATATCCAGATGTACAAACAATTCTTCTTTTCTCATAGTCTTTTGACCTTATGATTATTTACTTTAACAATTATAATAATAAATGCTATATAAGATTTTGTTAACTAACAGAAATCACTTTATTAATATGAAAAGGTTGTCAAGTACAACATTACACTCTTGCTATTGAGTATAACCCTAACAGGCGGAGGTCTGTAAACCCTGTGATAACTGTCTCGCTCAAATCCTGAATCAGACTCTCCAAGTTCAGCTGTCTGTCCTCTATGGCCTTCTGCCTTTCTTCCAACACCAGATTATCAACATGAAGTTTATTGAAATCAGCAGTCTGACTGCCCATGATGCGGTCTACTCCATCCAAAATCCGAAGGCCTAAAGGCTGCCTAAGATCATCAACAACAGGAATCTCCTCATCCTCATCATCATCAAAACGGTCCTTATCTGGAATAACTCTCTCAATCTCTGCCCTAACACTAGTGCCGGTCTCTGAACTCTACACTCTCCTACGCTTCCTGCCGGTGGGTAACTCCCCACGCTTCATCATCAAGCGTCGCCAAGTGGTCAAATCCATATCAGACATGGGTGGCTTAAGTACGTCCCCGGAGACATCTACACCCGCCAACTTGTAAGCCCCTGTGATCAAACATGGGAAAGGGAGGATGTCTGTCTCTGATTCATTCCTCCCAATCCTCTAAATCTCCTTTTTCACTATAATACCCACATCAATAGGTTGCCTCTCAATGATACTATGCAGAATCCTGGCTACCTCAAATGGGACTGTGGATCTGTGGGAAACCGGCCTAAGTGACATGTTGAGGAAGATGTACGAAAAGGCGGGCTCAATCTTCAAATTCAACTGTCTGAGAGAGAATCTTTTCGCCATCCAGATAGTCATAGGAGTAATGGTCAAAGTGTTTGCAAACTCCACTGAATTCTTCACATACAAGGGGTTTGTGGTGATCCCTTCCACCATCTGTTCACGTAGCCCCTCAAAATCCAATAATGTTGTCCCAAAGTAAATGTTAATGTCTGTTGCGTTCAGATAAACGGGAACCCCTCTTACTAGAATAGGACCACCCCTTATGTACTCCCCGGGATTCATTCCTGCATAAAACTCCTTCACCAAGCTCTCACTATAGTGTGGAGAAGTGGCTGCTAATCCTCCCCATCCCATGTCATTAACTGTTGCTGGAACTTGGGTTTTCACTTAACTCTCCAAATCTATTCCCCTCTCAGGCCACATCTTCTTCTTACCAAATGTCTCCATTCGGTCCTGGAAATTCCTATTCAGCTTACATTCTGGGACCACTTTCTTCTTAAGAGTGGGGGCTTTGCTACCCTTACCTCCTTTGCTTGGCGATTTCATCTTAGGTGCCATAGTATCACACAACTAGGAACTGAAAATTCTGTCAAAAATCTGGCAGCACAACGGCACTTTTACACCAATTCCACACTCTCCAAATGCACCACAATCAAACACAACTACTTCAACACTATCTCAATCACTTCTATATAAATCAAAACCACACAAACTCCAATCCTATGCATTATTCTCTTCAAATCAAACTCAATACCACCCCTAGTGTATCTAGATGCAATGTAGGAAGGATTTGAATGGAAAAATTGAAGAACTAGAGTGATTGCTTACCGGATTTGACGATTACGTGCGTGCCACAGCTTAGGAATTGAGAGAGTTTGAGAAGAGATAATTTGTTGTTGTGCGGCGTTCTATTTTGCTTTGAACACTTATAGCTTGAACGCCCTATGTCGCCACTTGTGCCTCTCGGTCGCCATGGCGACCAAATGGCGACCATGAAGGATTTTCTGATTTTGCATGTGGTTGCCATTTGCATTAGTTGGTCGCCATGGCCACCATATGGCGACCACACCAGGTCTGATCAGGTTGCCACTTGCATTAGGTGGTCGCCATAGCGACCTTGTAAATGGTGACTCTGAATTTCCTAGTAAGTGAGGTCGCCATTTATGAGGTCGCCATTTTGCAAATGGCGACCAAACTGCGACAGTCACTTGAAGTCCTTTTCCGAGTGCATTTTGATCAGAATTTGCAGTGAATCACAATACACATATAAGCTCACAATACACACAACTAGCAAGAATAAATGGACACTTATTAGAAAAACAAAGCAAACAAAAGAAACACACCACAAGCTAAAACTAAAACACACAATCATTTATTCATAGCATGAAATGTAAAAAGAAATGCAAGTCCACACTACCGAATCCTAACATACGAATTGGAACTATGATGCTCATCACACGAGTCAACTATGCAATCATTCATTTTCCTCTTGACTACCCAAAGTGGACCCATAGATTCATCCCGGACTTGATTTACCAAATCCTTCCTAACCCAAATTTTCTTTATATGGTTAGATCTCATTCTGGGTCTAGTTCTATCATGATTAGCATGCTTCAAGAATTCAAAACACCTAGATTTAATATGACCCTTCTTATGACAAAAATAACAAGTTAGAGGATATGAAGGAATTCTCCCTTTTTGCATTGGAGGTTGAGGCCTTGAGGGACCGTCTTTGGTGAGTTTCTTGATGGCTTGGTCCATCCGATCTATCTCCACCAAATAGTCACACTCCCTCACCTTAGCAACCTTTAAGGACATCTCTCTCTTGCTTAATTCCTCCTTCACTTCCTCAAGTGCCTTGTTCTTGGCATCTACACTCATAAGGGCCTTCCTCATCTTTCGTGATGATTCTTCCTCGAATTCTTCGGTGAGCTTAGCCAAATCCTCAAGCTCTTTCACCATAACCTCATTCTCTATGTTGAAAGTCACATTGATCTTTTTAAGCTTATGATTCCACTTTGCTAAGTCATCAAGCTTCTTCTCTAGAGCATACTTCTCCGCCTTGAGCACCTCTACTTCAAGCATGAACTCTTGGTTGGCATTCTTGAGTCCTTCAATCTCGAAGTCACCTATGCTCTCATCTTCATCTTCCTGGCTATTCTTCTCATACAGTTGTACCAAGTCACATACTTTTCCACCTTTTGTCTTTGGTGGCTGCATCTCTACCACATAGCAACTCACAATGCTTTTTAGGTCATCATTGCACATGGTGATGTCAATCTCAAGTTCTTTCTCAAATGAATGCATAACAACTCTCCTTTTGCACACATCAATTTTCATTTGAGCAGTAGCCCTGAATGGTTTACCTAATAGAACTTGCCACTCCCTAACCTCATTGGATTTGTCACCAATGTTTAGCACTACAAAATCCGTTGGAACCACTATTCCGTCAATAACAATTGGTACATCTCTTATCTCACCACTTGACGTTAGTGAAGTTTGATCCGCTAACATAAGCTTCTTCCCGGTTAGCTTCAAACCTGCCAAACCCAATCTCTCATAAGTTGATAGGGGCATCATACTAACACTTGCTCCCAAGTCAAGTACTCCTCTAAGCACTCCACTATCACCAATGGATATGGGAATCACAAAACTTCCAGGATCATCAACCTTCTGAACATATGCTTCTTCAAACAACATTGCTTCATCCCTAGCTTCATCCTTCTTGACAAAATTCCCTTCCGTAGCTTGTTCGGTGTGGCTTGGAAACTTTCCCTTCTCTTGCTTTTGGAGGACCTCGGCAATTTGCCCCATTTGAATCTCTAATTTCCGAAACGATGCTTCTAGGTTGCCAAACCTTTGGCCACTAGCTTGCATGAAACTTGTCAAAGTATGCTTGGCTCTTTGGAAACCTTTGTAGGGAAAAATACAGTAGTACACGCAACGGAAGCGAGACTAAAAATAGATTTAGTAACTTTAAAATTTTTTCCTTTTTATAAACCTTAACCCTTTAATTAATTAAACATATATATAATCAACAAAAGAAGAATACCTTTTGTCGCGTGATCCGATTGACTTACATCGATGGTAATCCGCAAGATCTTCAATCCTAGCACGAACGTGAATCACCTAGGAGCATGGTCTCCCTTTTTCTTTGAATTGCAAACCTGAGAATGGACAAACAAACTTTTCTTTTCTTTTTGTTAGTCACAAAACAATCAAAAGAAGACTAAGATTATTCCGGTCACTTTTGAGTTATCAATCTAATGATCGAAACTCGCGTGAACCTAAATCGATGTTGTACACACAAGCTTATTGATGAACAAGCAATTAGTGTACCATCAAAGAATAATCTATTCACTCTTTTATGTTTTAGTAGAATAAATAATTCTTTCTATGAATTGAGAAGAAGAAGAAGATTGAATCAAGCACCACACCCTCTAGCTAGCCGAATTCTATAAGTCCAAATATATAGGTGGCCAAATTTTCTTCCTCTTTTCCTTTTAGGGTGGCCGAAAATCCTACTCCAAAAGGGACTAGGGTTGCCGCAAATCACAAGCAAAAAGGAGTTTGTGTTGCACCCTAATTCCCATCTAGTTTAAGACTTCAAACCCTAATCCAACTCATAGATCTTTTATTCTTTTATTTGACTAAATAAAAAGACTTCTTATTTGATTAAATAAATAAAATTAATTATTTCTTTTCTTATCAAACAAGTCTTTTAATTTTAGTATACTACTACCAATAGTATAACTCTAGGAATCATATTTCCTAATCAGAAAAGATTTGTTTCTTAATTAAACAATTAATTAATAAATTAATTAATTCTTATTTAATTAAAACAATGAAACAAAATAATATATTAGGTTAAAAAGTACCTTGCCGTCCCACTCATACAAATGGGCCATATATTATTTTCTTATTTCATTTAATCCATTGGACTTTAAATAAAAAGCCCACATGTGAACCAGACTCATTCTTACTAAAAGAAACAAGCCCACATGCCTTTCATTAATATATTAATATAATTGAGCAGCCCATTAAATAAATAATGTGCAAATTATATTCTTAATATATTAAATGCAATTCTAAATGGACTCATAAATTGGTCCGGTAGAATATATCAAGTGATCCATGCAAGTCCGTGTGGATTGGGGATCTTGGCGGGCTATCTAAATTTAAGCTTCAATAGACATAACCTAATCACAATTAAGAAATGATTCACTTAGGTCCGATCCATTAATTTTAACTCATTCCACTAAAGAGCTAAAATTGAACTCTTACATAAAGACAGAAAAGGAAGATGTTCCTCATTCATACCCTAGACAATCATGTTGGAGATAGTGTATCCTCGTGATTAATATCAATAATCACCAAGAGTTCATAGACCGCCTATAACTCTCCAAGTTACCATATTTACTCATATGACCACGTTTTGAACTTGGATATTTTGACTTGTCTAGAAGCCATGTTTTCAATAGACACTATTGAAAACTCTCTATTGAAAACACAACGTTGAGATTTAATATCCAATTGCCTCAAAACATCCATATGATGATATTATACTCTCATTTAATAAATGGAGCCACGATGTCCAAATCTATAAATGAAGTCCTCTATCGATTAACAAATGAATATCACCAAACTATCGAGGATAGACTATGCGATATAATCGTACTCATTGATAACTCAAATGATATCACTTGCAACCATAAGTCCATCATTTATCTCAGGATTAAGATAGACTCTTTGATTGTCCTGATAATGAAAAGACTTTTATCTACTGACGGTTTTAGATAAAGTATTTCATTGTGATCCAGTTCAATGCACCCAGTCCACTAGATTCTTTTGCTCGAAGACACTCCGATGATTTTAGACTCATCATATCTCATTTGATCCCACTCAAATGCTAGCAAAAGAATTCTACAACTTTAACAAGATAAAGGTGCCCAACCTTTAACTTAAGTTGTGAACAATATTCAAGACTAACTAAAGAATTGTGTCTACCACATACATATCCAGATGTACGAACAATTCTTCTTTTCTCATAGTCTTTAGACCTTATGATTATTTACTTTGACAATTATAATATTAAACTATAAATGCTATAAGATTTGTTTAAACCAGAAATCACTTTATTAATATGAAAAAGATTGTTAATTACAATATTACACTCTTGCTATTGAGCATAATCCTAACAACCTTGCATCATCCCTCTCATTTCTTCATCAAGACAATGATGTGCTTTTACCTCCCTTGGAGAAGTTAAGTGATAAACGTGTGGCAAGCATGTCATACAAGGGAAAGAGAGAGTCTAATGATACATTTAGGCCTTTTGATGAAACATATGATTCAAGCCATGTATCTAGTGCACCTATTCTTCCTACTTGGGCTTTGCATTTGAAGAAAGAGATTGAAGATTTAAGGAGGCAAATTGAGGAGTCACATAGGAAGATTGAAGAGCTAAATGCTAGAGTACAGCTTTAAGATGAGAAGATCAAGGAATTGGAAAGGAATGCATCTACTTCAAAGCATTATGTGAGATCAACCAATCGCTTAATTTTTCTTGGTGGCACATGTGGCTAGAATGGCTTCGAGGTATATTTTCTTATTCTTTCTTTTGGCTTCATATCATGTTAATAAGGGGGAGAATTATAGGGAGATATATGGGGAGATACATGTTTTACATGTTAGTTCTAGTTTTCTTTGTTCTCAATTTTTTTTTTTTTTTTGTTTTGGTGTATTTTGGTATCAAATTTGAACTCTATGGCATGTAATATTTTTTGATTAATATTGGCTAGAATATTTTGGTGGATAGGATGTATTAAGGGGGAGCATACATGATCCATTTGAATCCACAACTACTGGCAAAACAATCCACTATATGAAAAAGGACTTACACACTCAAGGCTATCAACATAATGATATCCACCTCAAGCTATCATCTCCTAATCTACCTTTGGTCTAGTGAATCACTTAGCCTACTCCCTATCCAAGGAGTGTCCTACACCTCTATGAAGCAACTTCCTATCCAAGGCTCTCAAGCCTCTAGGAAGATTTCCTTGCTTAGCAATCTAGATCACAAATATCCTAGTCAAGCTTCCCCAGCTCAACCATTTGGAGTACTAAACTCCTTGCTAAGACTTTTGCCTGGCTATCTGGAACACATTCTTAGCCAAGTCTTCTTGCTCAAATTAAAGCTTCACTCACTTTAATAAGAGACTTCAACCTTTTCACAAGGCAATGATCTAGGTGATGCAAATCAAAATCAATACAACATAGAACATGTGATCAATACATTCCATGGAACAACTATACCTAAACATGTGAGAACACAAGTAATAAAAGTCTAGATGCAAAAACATGAATTAAACCTAGAGCATGTGAAAACGCCTAACACAAAAGCTCCTAGTTTCATTCATACAAATTACACTTGAATAAATCATAAACATGATGTATATATTCAAGATGCTATAAACATACACATAAATGCTAGAAACATAAAATGTATTCTATGAATATTCTAGCCAAAGATTTAGAGAAAAGATATAATGATAAATCAATTAAATCCTAGATGTCTCTAAAAACACATACACAAGCACTAATCCTAGACATTATCAATCAAAGGATCAAAGCACATTTCAAGGATTATCAATCATAAAATGATTCAATCAAGTCACAAATAATCCTAGATATCAAACTAATCACAATACAACTCTCAATCATGTAAAAAACCTAGAATCTAAGAAACTAGTTCACATATGTCTCTAATTAGACTTTTGATTAGGTTTGATTATGAAACTACCTTTCTCAATAGCATTCACCATACATATACATATATATAAAAGAAGAAACCCTAAGAAAATTAAAGGTTATAAAAGAAGAAATCTCAAAGATATGACCAATACCTCAAGATCACGAGCTGGTTCTTATTTCTGGGTAGAACCACTAAAAAAGTCGATCAAATAGCTACATGACTAATTGGAAAAGGTAGAGGACTTGATTACAAACAATATCCAACTTGAATCAACCAATTCCAACTTCGTATGAGAAAGTTATGGGGTTTGGAAGGTGAGAAAAAGTTGAGAGAAAATTATGGTATGAGAAATTCTAACTTTTCTTCTTGGAATGAAATGGAAAGGAATTGGAGAATTTAAAAGAGATGAAAGAGAGGGAAAAGACGAGCCAACTAAAGGCTACCAAATCACCAGCCACATGTGGGGCGTGTGTGGCACACGTGGGCAGAGAGCCTCCTTGGCCGTGTGCCACACATGGCTCACCAAGGTTGGTCGTTAGCCAATCTTGCTCCTCTTGCGCTTCGCTTGCGTTCTTCAGTCGTATCCAGGCCTCCAAACTTTGATTTTGAATCTATATTTGGATTACAAATTGTAACTCCCTCACACACAATGATGACTATGAAACTTTGACAAAAGATTGAGAATTCATCTCGGAATACGACAACGAAAACAACTCAACGAATGAGAACGAAAAGTAGCATAGCTACTTCGTTTGGACTCGAAACCTAATGAATGAGTAACCGAAATGACCGAGACTCAATAAGGAATCATAAGAGATCATGTTCAAGTCTAAAAAAAATAATATGGAAACAAATAAATACAATGTCACACACGTATGCCGTTTCCTAGACATGGCCTAAAACATACAATTAACAATGTTTATCAATATAAATCTAATGCATGTGCATACATTACTAAGTGTGTGAAAGTGTTATATAAATGTTGTTCAACCATGTAGGGACACTTATGAATGTCATGTGAGTGTGTGCCTAAGCCTTGTAAAAGGAATGAGGTCTATTTTACCTTTATTGTGCAATGTAGCACTCGAAGACACCTTCTTGCATGATTTTGTGGCCAAGTCTTTCTTTGAAGCTTTGAATCATCATTCTAAGACCATTAATCAAATACAAGAAAAAAAATTGTTTTGATATGGAATATATGCCAACGAAAACCAAAAACCTAACAGTGACCCTTCCCAGCTTCAGACAGAAACATCTACATTCTGGCAGTCGTGGACTACGTTTTGAAATGGATTGAAGCAATAGCCATGAAGACCAATGACAACAAGGTAGTTGTGAAGTTTTTAAGGAGTGCGATCTTATTAAGATTTGGGACTCCACGTGCCATCATCAGTAACGAGGGTTGTCATTTTTGCAACAAGATATTTACCACCTATTAATTGCTTTCTTTGGAAAGTTGAATGAGGATTGTTTGCAATTTATGAAGGAGTTTAGTGCGATCATTGAGACATTCCCGATCATGCGACTTTATCGGTCATTTATTGTATATATTTTTTAGCCCCATTCCTCCAATCAATTGTTTGCTTCTCGAGTCTTTTAGGGGTTTAATGGGTGTGTTTGAGTGCTTTCAGGTTATTTGTTCAGATTGATATATTTGAAGAATTTCAAATAAAAAGTGCTATTTTGGAGAAGTCAAGGGTCTTTTCTACAAATGAGCAAAAAGGTTCTCACACCGCTGCTATTTTTAGCAAGAGGCGTCGCAGTGATTAAATGGGCAGAGGAGTCCGCTGTGCATAACGCTGCCACACCGCTGCCAAAGCGGCAGCGGTTTGGCTAAGTTCCGCGTTTTAATAGAGCTTTCACCACTGTGACCCGAAAGAATATAAATAGAGGAGTATTTTATTCAGAAAGTGGGTTCTTCTCTCACAATTAGACAGCCATTCTTCATAGCCTACATCACTTAACAAACTCTCATCTACCTTGCATATAGAAGATTCGAAGACGAAGGAAAAGATTTCGGCATCAGAGATTGGAAGAGTGTCAACTATGTCCATGGGTTCTATCAATTACTTCTCTCTTCTCTTTATTTCAACTATGTGTAACTAAATCTATACTAGGGATTCAGTGTGAACCTCTATGAATACTCTTTGTTAGAATTGATTATATTTTCTTAATTCAAGTTTCGATTCATTCAATTTATGATTATTTATTCTTGTTGATGCATGTTTATGCTAGGCTTGAATTTAGGGTTTGATATTTTAAGAGTTGAGATGCGAGTGGGTTTCACCATTCTCAGCCAATATTCAATTGAATGAATGAAATTTATTGTAGCAGGATATTGCACATAAATTCGGTTCTCTTGTTCTTGTGCTTAATGGATTCTCAATCATAGTTTATACGCAGGTTTTGAGGTAGACTGTGGTTACGAATACTTGATTTTGTGCTTTGTGGGTTTTAGGTTATAGTTTATACACAGGTTTTGGGATAGACTTAATTGAGAACGCTTGGTGTATGGTTGATGTATTTTCTGTTATAGTTTATATGCAGGTTTTGAGGTAGACTGTAGTAGAGAATACTTGACTTATTCCAGGACCACATAGCACTAATTATACATAATTTAAGAACGAACCCTTAACTTGATTAACATTCTTTATAAAAGTCAATTCGAAGCATTGAGTAAACATATTTGGGGAGCATTGATGACCTAGTTCTCTCACCTCTTGATCACATTCACATATTCTTGTTAACTGCTTTCTTAGTTTAATCTAGTTTTAATCTCCAATCAATTAATCAATCTCAAATCTCTTGGTTACTGTTACTTGTTTAGCTTTAATTAGAATTAGTTTTAGTTGATAAATTACTTTTCCTCGTGGGAATGATCCCTACTTGTCGTTGTACTTATCTCACGATTCGTGTACTTGCGAGTTAGGTTTTTATAACACGATTTTATCTATCAAGTTTTTGGCGCCACTGCCGGGGAGAAGTTGAATTTATTGATTACATCTAGTTTTAGTTTTAGTTAATAGATTTATTTTAGTTTAGGTAGTCGAGTCATTAATTATTGGCTTTTTAGATTTTTCTTTCTTTTTATTTTAATCTTGCTTCTTTTCTTTTTTAGAGTTTACTAGTGATTTGTTTGTCTCGTTACAGGTGTTGACAACAGATGCAAGGTAGAAGATCTCAACAGGGAGAATTATTACCTTTGAAGGATAACATTGATCGTGTCAGAAATTTAGCAATGGAAGACGAGCAGAATCAGAATCAAGAAAGGATGCACCAGGGTCCTAACCTTGTTCCTAATCCAGTATATAAGCCAGAACCCATCAGAACTATGAAGGATTACAGTAGGCCAGTTGTGAGCAATCATCCTTTGTATATTGTGCTAGAACCTGCAGCAAGGAATTATGAGCTGAAGAGTAGCCATTATAGTCAGCTGCCTAGTTTCCATGGCTTACCAGATGAAGATAGGATTACTGAAGATCAGCTGCGCATGAGATGCATTCCGCATGCATTGAAAGGAGAAGCGAAAACTTGGCTATTAACATTGCCTCTGGCATCTTTGAGAACATGGGATGAAGTGAGAGAAAAGCTTACTGATCAGTATTATGCACCTCAGAAAACCAATGAAATCCGAGCCAAAATTTCAAGCTTCATTCAACAAGACAATGAGACTTTTTATGAGGCTTGGGAGCGTTTCAAGAAATATACCAGGGACTGTCTTCAGCATGGGTTTCTTACTAATTAGCTGTGTCAGTGGTTTTATGATGGTTTGACAGAAGTATCAGGACTGTAAGGATTCCCGGTTTTTGATTGGCTTATTTCGTGGACAAACCACATGATGGGGTTTGTTTGTAAGGGTAGCTTAGGTGGTGAAAGATCAAGCCTTAAGGCCCTTTTCAAGACCTCAAGAAAGGAAGCACTCCAAAGGTATATTTATTAGTGTTTCTTGCAATGAAGAGAAGTAGATGCACACACACACAACACTTGCATAATTCTCATTCTTGAATGTGTTGTGTATTTATTTTGTGTATGCATTAATGCCTATTTCATCTCTCTTCATGCATGTTTATTTGGTTGCATCTTGCTTAATATTGCATAGCATGGTTAGATTTTAGGATGCTCCATCAGGTGCAATTTGCGCCCTGATCTGCGGCCAAGGCCGCAGAAATGAGGCCGCAGAATAAGGATCAGATTTCATACTCTCTGGTCTCTTTTCTGCGCCCTTGGATTTTGCGTTTAGGGGCCGCAAAAATGTCAGGTGCATTTCTGCGCCCTTGAGTTCTGCGCCCCTGGCCGCAAAATCAAGACGCAAAACTGTTGATTACAGTTCTGCGCCCTGTGTTCTGCGGGCAAGGCCGTAGAATCAAGGGCGCAAAATCAGCGGTCTTTTGCAAATATTTCAAAACAGCACCACTTCACTTTGGCATACTATATATATGCCACTTTCATTTCTAGGTCGTTTTAATGAGTCCAAAAATCATATTTTTACTTAGAACAATTTCTTAAGTGAAAAATCTTCAAGAACTCATTTTTATACACTCAAAATCATATACATGGGCATCAAAGATCATCTAAGTATTTTCTAGCATAGTTAGTTTGCTTAGTTGATTGATTTTGTATCATCACATCTCTCTTGGTATGTTCTTCACTAATCTCATCTAATTTTAGTGTTTTTCATATTAAGGCATCTCTTTTATAACTTGTATGTTTTTAGATAATATGCTAAATACAAGATAGAGATTGTTTGTGATGACTTGATTGAGTGTTGTATTGTGATAGCTATCTAGGTTTTTATAATCTATGTTTAGCTAAGCTTTTTGACATGTCATTTAGCTATTGATATCTAGGATTGCATTTATTGTTATCTAATCATCCTAGATAAGCATCTAAGGTTGCCTAGCTTTATTTGCTCATTGAATATCATCATATATTCACATAGGTTGTATAATCTCTTCATTGAGAATTTAAGTCTTGTTGGCTAAGGTTGCTTAGGCCATAAGCAAGATGGACTAGAGCCACTAATAAAGGCCCGAGTGGTAGAAGTGGGGGGTTACAGACCGGAGTGTTAGACGAGGTCTACATAGGTTGTAAACTTCATTTCAATTAGTGGGTTTCGAGGTTCAAGTGTGGCGCACTAAACAGCCCGTGGTTTTTTCCCAGTGGTTGGGTTTTCCACGTATACATCAAGTGTCATTTATAATTCCGCACCATATTACACTTGTTGTTTTTATTGACTATTAGGGGCTTTTTCGTAATATTGACCTTAAACGAAAATTGGGTGAAAATTAGTTAAAATCTATTCACCCCCCCCCCCCCCCCTCTAGATTGATATTGTATACACACCGTGTGATTTGTTATTACATTCAAGGACTTCTAGTGAACAATGCATGTGGAGGATCTATGTATGACAAGCAGCCTGATGAGGTGTACGCTATCTTTGAAAAGTTGGCTTAGAACTCTCATCATAAGAATTCCAGAAGGAAGAAGGGAATCTATACCATAGATGCTAACACAGAGAGTTCTATTCAGATGACTCAGATGATGAAAAAGATAGATTCTTTTGCTACTGAAATTGGGCAATTGAAACAAAGAGTGTTTATGGGAGAATAACAGGTAGCAGGTCCTGGACCTGAAGAAGAAGAAGTTCAAGCTATGAACAACTACAACCCCAGACCTAGGAATGACCCATATTCCAACACCTACAATCCAGGGTGGAGGAATAATCCTAACTTTTCATGGTCAAATAACAATCAGAACACTAGTAATCAATGGGGAAACAATAATTAAGGCACTGGTCATCAATGGGGAAATAATAATAGCAATCAGAGACAGATTAATACTGGAGCTCAACAAAATTCTGACTCCCAACCCATGAGGCCATCAATAGAAGATATGCTGATATGAATGGAGCAACGAATGGAGAAACGACTGGATCAACTCCAGCACCAACAGTAGGACTTGATAAAGCATCAACAAAATAATGAGATACAATTTCAGAACATTCATGCTTCAATGAAGAAGACAGAGATTCTATTAGATTTTTGATGTTGTTGTCATGTATTCCATATCAAAACGTTGTTTATCTTGTAATGTTTATGTGGTCTCATTGATGATGATACAAAGCTTCAAAGAAAGATTTGACTACGGTACATGCAAGATGATGGCTTGTTAAGAGCAATTAGCTTCATTGCTCATCAAAGGTATAATTGACCCCATTCCTCTTACAAGGCTTAGGCACACACACACAAATCATTCATAAGTATCCCTGCATCGTTGCGCATCATTTATATAACACATTCACATATTTTTGTATGCTCATGTATTGAACGCAAACGCTCATACATTTTAGAGTTGCATGTTCTAAGACTATGTCTAGGAAATGGCATTCATATGTGAACTTGTGTTTGTTTGTTTGTATGTTTGTGTTTCTCATGTTTTGGACTTGTACTTGATCTTAATGGATTCCTTATTGGGTCCTTGTCATTTCGGTTACTCATATGTTAAGTTTCGAGTCCAAACGATGTAGCTACGCTACTTTACGTTCTCATTCGTTGAGTTGTGTTCGTCATCATTTTCCGAGATGAATTCTCAACCATTTGTCAAAGTTTTGTAGTCATCATTGTGCATGAGGGAGTTACGATTCGTAATCCAAAAACGGATTCGAAATCGGAGTTCGGATGCCCGAATACGGCTGAAAAACATTAGAGGTACGCGGGAGAAGCAAGATGGCCAAAGGCCATGGCCTTGCCACCACGTGTGGAGGCCGTGTGCCACACGGCCCAACCAGCCCTCTGGTCCCATGTGGCACACACGCCCCACACGTGGGCTTGGCTGGTGTGGCCTGATTTGTTTGGACAAAAATACCCTTCTCCCCTTCCTTTTAAATCTCTCAGTCTCCCTCCATTTGTTTTCAAGAAGAAAAGTTTTGAAATCCCGTCTAAGATTTTCTCTCCAATGTTCTCAACTTCCAAACACCATAACTTTCTCATACGAAATCAGAATTGAGTGATTAAAGTTGGAGATTGTTCATAATCAAGTCATCTACCTTTTCCAAGTGATCTTGTAGCTTTTTGATTGAATTTTCGTAGTGATCTACTCAGAAAACCGAACCGGCTCGTGAAATCAAGGTAGAGTTCATATATTGGTGACTTCATCTTTTTAAACCTTCAATTTGCTTGGGGTTTCTTCTTCTATATGTATGTGTATGTTTAGTGAATGCTATTGAGAAAGATAGCTTCATAATCAATCTAATTGAAAAGTCTAATTAGAGACACATGTGGACTAGATTCTTGGATTCTTAGTTCTTCACATAATTGGGAGTTGTATTGTGATTAGATTGACATCTAGGATTATTTGAGACTTGATTGATTCATTTTATGATTAATAATCCTTGATATGTGTCTTTGATCCTTGATTGATGATTTCTAGGATTAGAGCCTTTGTATGTGTTTTTAGAGATATCTAGGATTGATTTGTTTCTAACAATATCTCCTATCTCTAAATCTTTGGCTAGAATACTTGTAGAAGACATTTTGTGATTCTAGCATTTTTATGTATGTTTATAACATCTTGAACTTATGCTTCATGTATATGAATTGTTCAAGAGTTATTTGAATGAATGAATCTAGGAGTTTTATGTGTTAGTTGATTTCACATGCTCTAGGTTTTCATTCATGATTTTGCATCTAGATTTCTATTGCTTGTGTTTTCACATCTCTAGATCTAGTTGTTCCATGGAATTTATTGATCACATGTTCTATGTTGTTTTGATTGTTTGTATCATTTGCATTCACATGATCACACTAGGAAGTCCTTGTAAAACGCATGAAGTCTTGGTTAGAGTTGGGATGACTCGGATAGCCAAGAAAGAAGTCTTGCCTAGAGTCTTGAGGACTTGGATAGGTAAGCAAGAAGTCTTGTCTAGAGTCGGGATGACTTGGATAGACAAGCAAGAAGTCATGGCTAGAGTCGAGAGGACTTGGATAGTCATGCATGGGAGGCTTTCTAGGGGCAAGTGTGCCTTGTATAGAGAGTTGGCTTATATATTGGTAGGCCCAGGTGTTTGGTTAGACATAGAGTCCGATAGAGCGGGGTACATGAGATATGTATGCACTCTTGAGGAATTTCTAATCTTCCAATGATGTTGGTTTGGTATGAGTTCCAATATGTGGTTTACATTATTGAGGGATTTTGTATCTTCCAATAGGGATTGGGTAAACATAGACTCCAAATGGTTTGGTGATCTAGGATTGGTCACTTTATGGAATTTCTATTTTACTTTCCAAATATATATAAGTACCCAATGGTTGTAATTCAACCCGTGGATTTTTCCTCCTTGGAGGTTTTACCACGTTAAAAAATCTCTTGTGTTAATTCTTTCTATCTCTATCTTTTATATTTGTTGTTGTGTATGTTTTAATCCTGTAGTACAATCTTCACTTGTGATGTTTTTGGATACAAGACTTTATAAAGTGTGATTTGTAAATATATTCTTTTGATCATATTTGTAATTACATTTCTTTTGTATATTGTTTAGAATTTTATGTATAACAATATTTGTATATACTTGTAACGATTGAACGTATATCGATATACAAGTATTCTTGTTAATTGTTTTTGTATTTTCTTTATACCTCATACAACTTATTGATACTTAGACAATGTATGAATGATCACATTGTTAAGATTATGCTCAATAGCAAGAGTGTAATAGTGTAATTAACAATCTTTTTCATATTAATAAAGTGATTTCTGTTTTAAACAAATCTTATAGCATTTATAGTTTAATAATTGTTAAAGTAAATAATCATAAGGTCTAAAGACTATGAGAAAAGAAGAATTGTTCATACATCTGGATATGTATGTGGTAGACACAATTCTTTAGTTAGTCTTGAATATCGTTCACAACTTAAGTTAAAGGTTGGGCACCTTTATCTTGTTAAAGTTGTAGAATTCTTTTGCTAGCATTTGAGTGGGATCAAATGAGATATGATGAGTCTAAAATCATCGGAGTGTCTTCGAACAAAAGAATCTAGTGCACTGGGTGCATTGAACAAGATCACAATGAAATACTTTATCTATAACCGTCAGTAGATAAAAGTAATTTCATTATCAGGACAATCGGAGAGTCTATCTTAATCCTGAGATAAATGATGGACTTATGGTTGCAGGTGATATCATTTGAGCTATCAATGAGTACGATTATATCGCATAGTCTATCCTCGATAGTTTGGTGATATTCATTTGTTAATCGATAGAGGACTTCATTTATAGATATGGACATCGTGGCTCCATTTATTAAATGAGAGTATAATATCATCATATGGATGTTTTGAGGTAATTGGATATTAAATCTCAACGTTGAGTTTTCAATAGTGTCTATTGAAAACATGGCTTCTGGACAAGTCAAAATATCCAAGTTCAAAACGTGGTCATATGAGTAAATATGGTAACTTGGAGAGTTATAGGCGGTCTATGAACTCTTGGCGATTACTGATATTAATCACGAGGATACACTATCTCCAATATGATTGTCTAGGGTATGAATGAGGAAGCATCTTCCTTTTCTGTCTTTATTTAAGAGTTCAATTTTAGCTCTTTAGTGGAATGAGCTAAAATTAATGGATCGGACCTAAGTGAATCATTTGTTGATTGTGATTAGGTTATGTCTATTGGAGCTTAAATTTAGATAGCCCGCCAAGATCCCCAATCCACACGGACTTGCATGGATCACTTGATATATTCTACCGGACCAATTTAAGGTCCATCTAGAATTGCAATTTAATATATTAAGAATATAATTTGCACATTATTTATGTAATGGGCTGCACAATTATATTTATATATTAATGGATGATATGTGGGCTTGTTTCTTTTAGTAAGAATGGGTCTAGTTCACATGTGGGCTTTTTATTTAAAGTCCTATGGATTTAATGAAATAAGAAAAATAATATTTGGCCCAATATATACATGTGGGGCGGCAAGGTGCTAAAATAGCATTTAATATTATTTTGTTTTCATTATTTAATTAAATAAGAATTAATTAATTTATTAATTAATTGTTTAATTAAGTAACAAATCTTTTCTAAATAGGAAATATGATTCCTATTTGTATACTATTGGTAGTAGTATAATTAAATAGAAAGACTTGTTTGACAAGGAAATAAATAATTAATTTTATTTATTTAATCAAATAGGAAGTTTTTTTTTTTTTAGTCAAATAAGGAATAAAAGATTATTGAGTTGGATTAGGGTTTGGAAATCTTAAACAAAATAGAAATTAGGGTGCAAAACATACTCCTTTTTTGTAGGAGGATTTGCGGCAACCCTAGTGAATTTTGGGGAAAGATTTCGGTCACCCTAGGGTAAAAAGGAGAAGAAATTCGGCCACCTATATAAGGCCACTTATAGAATTCGGCCATCCCCCAAAGGCTTGTGTGCAGAATTTTCTTCTTCTTCTTCTTCTCAACTCATAGTTAGTGATCTATTATTCTACTAAAAACAAAAGGAACATAGATTATTCTTTGATTGTATTCTAGTTGCTTATTCATCAATAAGCTTGTGAATACTATATCGATCTAGGTTCACGCGAGTTTCGAACATAAGATTGAGAACTCAAAAGTGACCGGAATAATCTTAGGTTTCTTTAGATTGTTTTTAGGACTAACGAATCAAGAAAAGTTTGTTTAATCCAATCACAGGTTTGCAATTCAAAGAAAGGGAGACCACGCTCCTAGGTGATCCACGTTCGTGCTAGGATTGAAGATCTTGCGGATTACCATCGACGCAAGTCAATCGGATCACGCAACAAGAGGTATTAATCTTTTGTTTATTTTTATATATCTTTAATTAATCAAAAGGGTTTAAGGTTCATAAAATTGGAAAAATTTTAAAAGCTACTCAAACTATTTTTTTAGTCTCGCTTCCGCTGCGGGTATACAATTTTTCCCTACAATTGGTATCAGAGCCTAGGTTGAACCCTTTTAATTAATTAACGTATATATACGTGGATCGATTTCTTTTTATTGTGATTATGCATGTTTTAGAAAGAGATGACACTCTAGGTATTCGCATATATAATTACATGTGATGTATGGATTTATATATGTTTTTATGTGGATTGTTATTGCTCGATTTTGGTCCTAGATTTTCAATGTATTTTTGTTATGGAATTGTAACAAGAAGGGTGGTCTATCATCGCCATAATTCCTTCTTGGTAGTTGCTAGGTTTTTTTTTTTTTTTTTTTTTTTTTTATATATGTGCAGTATTTTTTTAATACTACTGCAGTTTTTTTTATTTTATTTTTTAGTGCAGTTTTTTTTTTCATGTAAAAATACTGCAGTGATTAAAAAAAAAAAAAAAAAGGAATACTGCAGTATTTATTATTTTACATCGCTGTAATATATTTGGGTGTTGAAGATTTGAAGACACGAAGAAAAACGAAGCAACCGGAACCGAGAACGAGCACCGTGCGCACCCTAGGAGTGGATTGGGCTGCGCATGGCAAGCCCAAACCTTGGTGGGCTGCACATGGCAGCCTCGTGTGGTCTCATTGCGCAGCCCCTTATGTGGGGTTGTGGGCTGTGCAAGCCTAAGGGAGGAGGCCGAATGATGAGCTTATGGTTGATGGGCCACTCGAAGATCTTGTATTTCTATTTCAATGTAATTTACTTGTTTTTCTAGGATGGACCAAAATTGTTGCTATTTATTTTATGCTTAAATATTACAATATTTGTTATTGTATGATAACATGTCATATAGAATAGGAGTGCCACTCATATATCTCTTTTGGTATGAACATGCATTGAATGATTTAGGTACCTAAATTGGCATCTAGATAACTTGGTAAATCATTCTATGGGATTTAATCACATGCCTTAAATAATTGAGTGGGAGAAGGTGTTTTTGTAACACCTATGGCTTCCAAGATTAGTTGAGCTTAATTATTTTTGGTAATCCCCCAAAGGGGCGTCCATGAATGGAATTAAGCAATATACTTCCTTACAAGGATAGACTAGACAATGGACTCAAACGAGATCTACTCCCAAAGGAGGGATTTTCGTGAGAGAAAATTGAGGGTCGATATCTTGGTAACACACTCAATGTAATTTTATTGATATCCTCCAAAGAGTTCTTGTCAGTAAAATTGCAAGGTTAAAATTGAAAACGCTGGTTGTTATGTTAACAATTAGGTGGGACCTAGTCTAACTAGTAAATGGTGCGAACTCCCAAAGGAGGGGTAACATTTATGGGTGTTAGATCACCGTTGAATTTTTATGATTGAGTTATTCATTTAATTCAAGATAAATATTTAAAAGTGCTTTATAATGATTATTTACTTATATATGATTTGTTTTCATTCAGAAATCATGACCCCATCACTTATGAACATCCTGAAAGATAACACCTTAACTGGAGATAACTATGTAACATGGAAAAGGAAAATTGGGTTGTTGCTGCAAAGTGAAAAACATAAGTTTGTTCTAACTACTCCTAAACCACCTGCTCCTAATATTGAATCAAGCATAATGCAAAGAGATGAGTATGAGCAGTGGAAGACTTCAGATGATATGGCCAAATGTTATATCATGGCCACTATCTCCGACGTGTTGCAACAGCAGCATGAAGGAATGGAGTCTGCTGCTGATATAATGATGTCTCTAGAGGAGATGTTTGCTATGAAGTCCAGGACGACTAAGAGAGAGGCAGTGACTGCTTTTATGAATCTTAGGATGAAACCTGGACAGGCTGTGAAGGATCACATGATGAAAGTCATAGCACATCTCAACATTGCTGAACAGCATGGCGCTGAGATAGATGGTGAGACAAAAATTGATATGGTTGTCAATTCATTGTCAGATTCCTTTGATCAATTCAAATTGGACTACACTTTGAACAAGAAGGAATACACCTTACAGAGCCTGATGCAAGATGTTCAAAGTGCTGAAAAGATCCTTGTGAAAGGCAAAGGTCAAGAGATCCATATGGTTGGTAAAGTTGCTACTGTTAAGGCCCGTCAAAAGGTCAAGAAACAACAGAAGAAAAAGCAACTTGGGCCTACCAAGAAGGAGACCAAGAAAGTAACCAAGATCAAAGGGAAATGCTTCCTTTGTGGTGAAAAGGGACATTGGAAGAGAAATTGCCCAAAGTCCCAGAACAAGAAGGAAGAAGGTAATTTGAATTATCTTGAAACATGTTTTTTGGCTGATTCTACAGATTCTTGGATCATAGACTCAGGAGCCACTAATCATGTTTGTTATTCCTTGTAGGGGTTCCAAGAAAGGAGAAGGCTGAATAAAGATGAGATCAATTTGCGTTTGGGCAACGGAACGTTAGTGTCTGCAAGTGCAATGGGAGATATTAGAGTTTATTTAGATTCTAGAAGGCATTTAGATTTAATAGACGTTTATTATGTACCTCAATTCAAGAGGAATTTAATTTCAGTTTCTTGTTTGAATAATTTTGGATTTTCGGTTACTTTTAATAAAGTTTTTATTATTAGTAAGAATGACAAAGTTATTTGCAAAGGTACATTGGAAAATGGTCTATACTTCTTGCATAGAAATATCTCTCACTCATTAGACACAGAAATAACGGAACCTAATCATAAAAGAGTAAAATTATCAACAGATGAAACCTACCTTTGGCATTTACGCTTAGGTCATATTAACCTTAATTGGATTAAAAGATTGGTAAGTGACGGACCTTAAAGTGACTTAAAGGTTGATGATCTACCAACTTGTGAATCTTGTTTGGAAGGTAAAATGACCAAAAGGACGTTCTCAGCCAAAGGTGCCAGAGCCACTGAATGTTTAGGATTGATACACACTGATGTATGTGGACCTATGAGCATTCAAGCTAGAGGTGGATATGAGTACTTCATCACTTTCACAGATGATTACTCAAGATTTGGCTATGTGTATCTCATGCGACAGAAGTCGGATGCTTTTGACATGTTCAAAGCATTTAAAGCTGAAGTGGAAAATCAGCTTGAGAAACACATAAAAATCTTGAGATCTGATCGTGGTGGAGAATATCTATCTGGTGAGTTTCAGCAATATCTTATTGATAATGGGATAGTTTCTCAGTTTTGTGCACCTGGTACACCTCAACAAAATGGGGTAGCAGAAAGGAGAAATAGAACTCTTTTGGATATTGTTAAGTCTATGTTGAGTTATTCAACACTTCCTATTTCTTTCTAGGGATATGCTTTACAAACTGCAATATACATTCTAAACCATGTACCATCTAAGACTGTTCCTAAAACACCGCATGAGTTGTGGACTGGGCGCAAGCCTAGTTTACGACACTTAAGGATATTTGGATGTCCTGCGCACGTGTTAAAAGGAAAGACATAAAAGATGGAGTCACGTTCAGAAACATGTATATTTGTAGGGTATCCGAAAGAAACTAAAGGATATTATTTTTATAGTCCTTCAGATCTTAAAGTATTTGTTTCGACAAATGCTAAATTTCTGGAAAAGGACTATATGAATGATTTTGTGCCTAAAAGTAGAATTGTCCTGAATGAGATGTTAGGAGATACAATTCCACGAGAGGTTACACAACCTAACCCAATTGTAAGTTCCGATCCAACACAAGGTCAACAACCTACCATTCCTCGTCGTAGTGGGAGGGTTAGAACACAACCCGAAAGATACATCGGTCTGGGAGAATCTATAGAGAATCTCCCGGATGACGATGATCTTTGATTGTATTCTAGTTGCTTATTCATCAATAAGCTTATGAATACTATATCGATTATTCTTTGATTGTATTCTAGTTGCTTATTCATCAATAAGCTTATGAATACTATATCGATCTAGGTTCACGCGAGTTTCGATCATAAGATTGAGAACTCAAAAGTGACCGGAATAATCTTAGGTTTCTTTAGATTGTTTTTGGGACTAACGAATCAAGAAAAGTTTGTTTAATCCAATCACAGGTTTGCAATTCAAAGAAAGGGAGACCACGCTCCTAGGTGATCCACGTTCGTGCTAGGATTGAAGATCTTGCGGATTACCATCGACGCAAGTCAATCGGATCACGCGACAAGAGGTATTAATCTTTTGTTTATTTTTATATATCTTTAATTAATCAAAAGGGTTTAAGGTTCATAAAATTGGAAAATTTTTAAAAGCTACTCAAACTATTTTTTATGTCTCGCTTCCGCTGCGGGTACAATTTTTCCCTACACACATGATAACTTGTCTTAGTATGATTCCATGATGTTTGTGTTGTATGTAAGGCTACCTTGAGGGACAAACTTAAGTTTTTTCAAGGGATTGAAATTAGGCGAAAAACCTATTCACCCCCCCCCCCCCCCCCTCCCCCCTCTAGGTACGTCTTAAGCAATTTAACCTTCTTTGTATACTTTCAATTGGTATCAGAGCGGGTCGTCGGACGGTACTCGACGAGATCTGGGTTATACTTACAAGTGAATTGCTTAGGTTTTTGCTAGTATGGTTTTCCAAGATGATGTGATAACCGAATGGGCTTCGAATTCTATGCCTCCTCTTCTC
Source organism: Acer campestre (assembly GCA_954870605.1). NCBI lineage: Eukaryota > Viridiplantae > Streptophyta > Magnoliopsida > Sapindales > Sapindaceae > Acer > Acer campestre. Next base: position 127,683 of record CATOZR010000064.1, read on the forward strand.
AAGGGTCACAACTACGGGTTTTGGAAATTAAGGATGAAGGCATACATTCGCTCTATTGATGAGAGAGTTTGGATGACCATGGAAGAAGGTTATCTTGCTCCCAATAAGATTGAGAATGGTGTGACCGTTTCCAAGCCTAGGAGTGAGTGGTCTACTAATGAGTTCGAGTTAGTAAAATGGCATCATCGAGCGGTGAATGCTATTTTCAGAGATGTGGATAGTAGACAATTTAGCTACATCCAAAATCTAGAAACCGCAAAGGAGGCATGGGATACACTCCGAGTCACCAATGAAGGGACTAAAGCGGTGAAGAAGTCTCGTCTTCAATTGCTCACTTCCCAATTTGAAGTTTTGCGAATGGGTGAGGAAGACAAGTTTGTTGACTTCCAAGATAAGCTCCTAGACATTGCTAACAAGTGCCAAGCTCTTGGTACTCCTATCTCCGGTGAGAGACTAAATTGGAAGATTCTAAGATCTTTGCCAAAAAGGTTCAAGGCCAAGGTTACCGCTATTGAAAAGAGCAAAGATGTTGACGACATGAGCTTAGATGAACTATTAAGATCTCTTCAAACTTTTGAAGCGTGTATGAAACCAAAGGCCAAGAACCAGGGTTTAGCTCTCAAGGTTGTAAAAGAAGCTAGTAGTAGCGAAGATGATGAGGAGATAGCATTGTTAGTGAGGAAGTTTAGGAAGTTCTTGAAGAAAGGAGCCAAGCCAAATGGCAAGTACTCAAGAGATAAGGAGGTCAAGAAATCCTTTACTCCACTTCATGAGAGGAGTGGTCAAATCAAGAGCAATAGGAAGGTCCAATGCTTCAAGTGCAAGAAGTTGGGACATTTCGCTTCAGATTGTCCAAATGGTGATTCTAAGAAGGACAAGAAAGGAAAGGCTATGGTGGCTACTTGGAGTGAAGATGATGAATCTAGTGATGTTAAGTAAAGAAGAGCTAGTGAGCAACTTTGTTGGCTTCATGGCTTCCTACTCATCTCTAGATGATGTTAGTCAAGATTATTTGGAAGACAAGGTTGATACAAATCATCAAGTGTGCTTGAGTGAGAATCCTACCTATGATGGACTTTTGGCAAAGATAAAGTGTCTTGAAGAGAGTTTGAAGATAGCCTTAAGTGAGGTAGATGAGAAGAATGATTTGATCAATATACAAGTGGATGAGTTTGTTACTACAACTCGAAGGCTCTTGAGTGAAAAGAATGCTATTGCCAAGAAGCTTAGAGAAGTTGAAGAGGTTGTTCTTGAAAGGGATAGGGTCATCTCTAATTTGAAACTAGGAGGCTCAAGTGACGTGATAGTTGAGGAGAAGCTCATAGAAGCATCACTTCCTACAAGTGAGGTCATAGTTGACAAGAAAGCTCCTAAGAAGAGAAGTTCCAAGATCAAGAACAACGTAAAGAACAAGGTACTCCTTGACACTTCCACTTGTGTTTCTCTCATCCCGGAAGGTAAAATTTCTTCTTTTGTTCCCATATGTCATTTTTGCAATACCATAGGTCATATTAAGCCCAAGTACTATAAATTCATTGAATATTGCAATATGGAAAATGCATCTAGGAATAGAGAGATTGCTTTTAAGCTCAAGCATGCTAAAGCTTTTGAAAATGGAAAGCATGTTAATGATACAATGCATGCTAAGAATTCCCGAAATGTGAAGAATAAAAACCTTGTTAATATTAACAATGCACATGGTGCTAACAATGATGGAAAAAAGAGTATTAATGATATTATTGTGAATCAAGTTATGAAAGAACTTTACTCTAGATTCAACATTGTTGTCAATAAGAATCTTGATGATGTTTATGTTAATTCACCCAAGACAAAGTTTGTCAAGGGTGAGTGCTCTTATCAATAGTGTAAGTTGCACATGTGAGTTAGCTTTGAGATTAGTGTCTTGTTGTTAAGAAGCTTAGCATATTTTTGCTTTGTATCTATACAACTTGACATGAACTTGGCTATCTCACATTCTTTGATATGATTGTCAAAATTTGTTGATTAACTTTTCGGAAGTTGCATATTATGTTATCTATATGGTGATAATTTTTGTTAAGGCTTTTAGAGAAAGTCAATTCTTTGTTTGTTTGAGTTGAAATGCTTGCCTTTAGTCTTTTGGAATTGACACACCTATAACTTGTAGTCATGAGGACATACAAGCCAAGAGGACTCATAAAAAGGGTGAAGGTCTTGCATTTGATGAAAATAGCTTGCGAAGGTATATCTTATATCACATAGCTTGCTTATCTATATTTCATCTTTCAACTCATTGTTTTATCACTTCATGTAGCATGTCATACTTGAGAACTAATATAGTGTTTATATGGTCCTCGTTGACATTTGCTTGTCTAAGATCTTTTGGTGATAATTGTTCACATTGATCTTTTTGTGATGTGTGTTATTCTTTGTATGATTGTTGAGTGGCAAGTTTTTGAAAAATATGCTTCATATTCTTTGAAAGCTACTCTCTTGAGAAGTAGAGATCTTAAGTAAGTCTCATTACTTGCTTTTTGATCATGTGCTTTTAAGCCTTAAAACTTGGTTTCAAAAAATTGCACTTTGCTTCTCTTATATGGTTTGTTATGTTGTTGAGTTTGATATATGTGTGAGTATTGGATACTCTTGATGTTCTATAATTAGTACATTTAAAAATGACCTTTGGTTTGTATCCATTTGCTTCGACAATATAGTACTCAACGAGTACCCTCTTGGAAAGGGCTACACGCATTGGTTGTGAAGCCACCCAATGTTGGAAAGGGCTACGCCTTTGTGATGAGTGAAAGCCGCCAAGAGGTGTATAAGTTTTTGTTAGAAAAATCAAAGTAGAGTTGAAAAGAATCAATAAAAAAAAAAAAACTTTGATTCAAGCCTAAAACAAAAACAAAAAGGCTATAAGTATAGTTGAAAAATCAAATGAGCTCAGATTGATAAATAGAAACGGGTAAACGAGCCACATGCACACACATCGCTCACATGTTGAAAACTATTCTCTTTAAAAGCAAAAATTTGGATGAAAACCGGTTTGACTTTTTTATGGAAAGTTTAAGGATGGATAGTGGTGGAAAATGTTTGCATGTTTGATTACTAAACTACTTCATTTCATATTCTTGAAGCAAAATCTTCACACACTCACTTTTGCTTATATGGTATATTTGGTTCTCTAACAATTTTTGAAGATATATGAGAGTGATTGAAAATCTAGATGTAACTCTCTTTGTTATATGAAGCTTATTTTGAAAAACTTTTGAATATTGCTTGAAATATGAATGTGTGATGATTTTTGTGAATAATTGTCTATTTAGATGTTAGATAGGGCATTTATCAAGGGGGAGCATAATATGCTATGTTTTTGTTCTCTTTTGTGATTTGTGCACATGATTCTTCAAGAAATTGTTTGTTGGCATAATTTATACTTTTGATAAATCTTAAGATGCTTTGCTATTGTTGATATGCATGATGATTTGTTCAAAAATAATGTTTTTTTGCTTTGTATATGTTTATTGGTCACTAACTTGGTTTGTTGTTTCCTCTCATATTTTTAGTATTTTTGTGTGATACAAGGTCATGGGAAAAGCTAAGAAAGTTGGTGGTAACATTTCTTCTAATCCTATTGACAAATCAAAGCCTACATCTTCATCCAAGATATCCAAAGCAATCAAGGTGAAGGATTTGGGGATATTTGGGTGCAAGAAGTTCATTCAAGAAAGAGGTATTGATTTGGATTCTTGTATTAACTCTTATGTTCATATGGCTATATGTGAAAGAAAGTGGAACTCTTGGATTGACTCAATGGGAATTGCAAATGAGACATTAGTTAGAGAATTCTATTATGAGTACAAGGAGAGTACCAATATTGAAGATGCCGTCATGGATTTAAGAGGTGTAACATTTAGAGTTTGTGCTTGGAAATTGAATGAGTTTCTAGAATTGCCCAATGAGATTGAATCAGATTTCTTAGATGTTGATATTGAAGAAAATCTTGATTTGATAGGTAAAAACTCTTTGTGATGATGTTAATTTTGTATGGGGAAAACGTGCCTTTATTAGGCAAAGTGAGTTGACCAAGATTAGTGTATTTTGGCACTTGTTTGTTTGTGCAAATTTGATTGTCTCTACTAATGTTACCAAACTCAGTAGAGAAAAGATTAGAGTTGTATATGCATTAGTGACTCGTAAGCCAATTAATCTTGGACAAGTGCTTATTGAACAAATTGAGTATGTTGCTAGTTCTTCTCGTTTGGACAAGAAATTAGCATTTCCGGGATTCATTTCTCACTATTGTTTAGTCATGGGGTTGAAGAATCAAGAAGGTGATGTGTTTCTACCTCCTTTAGACAAGATAAGTGAGAAACGTTTGTCTATCATGTCTTACAAGGGAAAGGGAGGACCTAATGATACTATTAGGCTTTTTGATGAATCATGTGATTCAAGCCATGTACTTAGTGCACCTATTCTTCCTTCGTGGGCTTTACTTTTGACAGATAAGGTTGAAGAGTCGAGGAGACAACTTAAGGAAGCACACCGGAAGATTGAAGAGCTAAATGCTAGACTTGAGCTTCAAGATGAGAAGATCAAGAAATTGGAGAGGAATGCCACTTCTCCAAAGCATTATGCAAGATCATCCAATCGCTCAATTTTCCTCCATGGTAAAAGAGACTAGAATGGCTTTGAGGTATATTTTTCTTATTTCTTCTTCTTTGGCTTCATATCATGTCAAAAAGGGGGAGAATGATAGGGGAGATATATGGTAGTTCTAGCTTTCTTATTTCTCAAGATTGTTATGTTTTAGTGTATTTTGTTTTCTTGAACTATATGGCTTGTAATATTGGCTAGAATATTTTGTTTGATGGCATGTATTTAGGGGGAGCATACATGTTATTAATGTGGACTTTAAGTGTGTTATGTTTCTTGCCAATATATATATTTTGCCATATGTGTTATCTCTTGGAGTTCTTTATGCTTTCAAGCTATTTTATAGGTGATTTCAAGAGAAGACCAAGATGAAGTTCAAGACTTGTTATTGGAAATTTTGTCTAGAGTGTAAATCATTGTACTCATTGTGACAAAATTTTCTTTGTAATCGTTTTAGTATTTGTATAGGGGTTTTGACATGGAATTTGCCAAAGGGGGAGATTGTTAGGTTTTTGGTTGTTGTTGGCATGTATTCCATATCAAAACATTGTTTATCTTGTAATGTTTATGTGGTCTCATTGATGATGATACAAAGCTTCAAAGAAATATTTGACTACGGTACATGCAAGATGATGGCTTGTTAAGAGGAATTAGCTTCATTGCTCATCAAAGGTATAATTGACCTCATTCCTCTTACAAGGCTTAGGCACACACACACATAAATCATTCACAAGTTTCCCTGCATCGTTGTGCATCATTTCTATAACACATTCACATGTTTTTGTATGCTCATGTATTGAACTCAAATGCTCATACATTTTAGAGTTGCATATTCTAAGACTATGTCTAGGAAATGGCATTCATATGTGAACTTGTGTTTGTATGTTTGTATGTTTGTGTTTCCCATTTTTAGGACTTGTACTTGATCTTAATTGATTCCTTATTGAGTCCCGGTCATTTCGGTTACTCATATGTTAAGTTTCGAGTCCAAACGATGTAGCTACGCTACTTTTCGTTCTCATTCGTTGAGTTGTGTTCATCATCATTTTCTGAGATGAATTCTCAACCATTTGTCAAAGTTTCATAGTCTTTGTTGTGTGTGAGGGAGTCAAGATTCATAATCCGAAAATGGATTCGAAATCGGAGTTCGGATGCCCGAATACGGCTGAAGAACGTGAGAGGTGTGCGGGAGAAGCAAGATGGCCACGTGTGGAGGCCATGTGCCACACGGCCCAACCAGCCCTCTGGTCCCGTGTGGAACACATGCACCACACGTGGGCTTGGCTGGTGTGGCCTGATTTTGTTGGACAAAAATGCCCTTCTCCCCTTCCTTTTAAATCTCTATGTCTCCCTCCATTTGTTTTCAAGAAGAAAAGTTTTGAAATCCCGTCTAAGATTTTCTCTCCAATGTTCTTAACTTCCAAACACCTTAACTTTCTCATACGAAGTTGGAATTGAGTGATTCAAGTTGGAGATTGTTTGTAATCGAGTCCTCTACCTTTTCCAAGTGATCTTGTAGCTGTTTGATAGATTTGTCAGAGTGATCTACTCAGAAAACCGAACCAGCTCGTGAAATCAAGGTAGAGTTCATATCTTGGTGATTTCATATTTTTAAACCTTCAATTTGCTTGGGGTTTCTTCTTCTATATGTATGTGTATGTTTAGTGAATTCTATTGAGAAAGATAGCTTCACAATCAATCTAATTGTAAAGTCTAATTAGAGACACATGTGGACTAGATTCTTGGATTCTTAGTTCTTCACATAATTGGGAGTTGTATTGTGATTAGATTGACATCTAGGATTATTTGAGACTTGATTGATTCATTTTATGATTAATAATCCTTGATATGTGTCTTTGATCCTTGATTGATGATTTCTAGGATTAGAGCCTTTGTATGTGTTTTTAGAGATATCTAGGATTGATTTGTTTTTAACAATATCTCCTATCTCTAAATCTTTGGCTAGAATACTTGTTGAAGACATTTTGTGATTCTAGCATTTTTATGTATGTTTATAACATCTTGAACTTGTGCTTCATGTATATGAATTGTTCAAGAGTTATTTGAATGAATGAATCTAGGAGTTTTATGTGTTAATTGATTTCACATGCTCTAGGTTTTCATTCATGATTTTGCATCTAGATTTCTATTGCTTGTGTTTTCACATCTCTAGATCTAGTTGTTCCATGGAATGTATTGATCACATGTTCTATGTTGTTTTGATTGTTTGCATCATTTGCACTCACATGATCGCACTAGGAAATCCTTGTAAAAGGCATGAAGTCTTGGTTAGAGTTGGGATGACTTGGATAGCCAAGAAAGAAGTCTTGCCTAGAGTCTTGAGGACTTGGATACGTAAGCAAGAAGTCTTGTCTAAAGTCGGGATGACTTGGATAGACAAGCAAGAAGTCATGACTAGAGTCGAGAGGACTTGGATAGTCATGCATGAGAGGCTTTCTAGGGGCAAGTGTGCCCTGTATAGAGAGTTAGCTTATATATTGGTAGGTCCGGGTGTTTGGTTTGACATAGAGTCTGATAGAGCGGGGTACATGGGATATGTATGCACTCTTGATGAATTTCTAATCTTCCAACGATGTTAGTTTGGTATGAGTTCCAATATGTGGTTTACATCATTGAGGGATTTTGTATCTTCCAATGGGGATTGGGTAAACATAGACTCCACATGGGTTGGTGATCTAGGATTGGTCACTTTGTGGAATTTCTAATTTACTTTCCAAATATATATAAGTACCCAATGGTTGTAATTCAACCCGTGGATGTTTCCTCCTTAGAGGTTTTGCCACGTTAAAAAATCCCTTGTGTTAATTCTTTCTATCTCTATCTTTTATATTTGTCTTTGTGTATGTTTTAATCTTGTAGTACAATCTTCACTTGTAATGTTTTTGGATACAAGATTTTGTAAAGTGTGATTTGTAAATACATTCTTTTGATC
>CATOZR010000065.1:0-13151 GCA_954870605.1 Acer campestre
AGCGCACCCCACACCACCTTAATAGATTCAATGTGTTGGAAAATTTTGTGTATTTTGTGATAAACTCATATTTTGAGAGTATTATTTGGGTATGATTAATTTCATGAAAATGGGAGATAGATGTATATTCGAATTCTCCTCCGGGGGGGGTGCAAATCATGGACCTCGAACCTTCGAATGCACGACTCGTGTGTGGGCGCGACATGCGTACACGAATGCCGCTCCGGTTTGGACCGTGAGAGTCAAGTTGACTTTTTGCCACTTCCCTAAGTCAACGTTTTTTGTTTTGTAAAGAATAAGGAAAACAATTAATTGTTTGGATTCTGATTTCTTACTTGATCACTAAGAATATAGAATCGGTTTTTAATTAGGAATGAATCTCTTTAAACAGAAGATTATTCCCTAATTAATTTACTTTCCTTATCAGACTAAAAACGTGCTAATCAATTCCATTATGTCTCGTTTGTTTGGCTGTATTGTATTGTATATTTGTATTAGATAATTAAAATGTACTAAAATAATACAATTCAGTATTTGGTGCAAACGCAGTATTTTATTATTTTAGTACATTCATTTACAAACATCGTATTGTCAATATTATTCAGCAATACTTGTTTTATGTGTTTACTCATTTGTTTGATAATGCTTTCTTATTAGTGCATTATCATTTATCAAACAACTTATTATAGCAAGATTTTTCATCCGTTTATACTCTAAAAAAAAAAACACTTTGAATATTGTGCATGTTCATGCAAATCTGTGCTACTCGCTCAAAAAAAAAAGTCGTAACCCAACGAAATAATGCATAGAGTTCTAAACCGATCTCAAAAAAGTATATTCAAGTAAAGGCATCTCCTTTACATTATAAAATCAGAATAAAAACTCAAATTCCGTAACCCAAAATCCTTGTTGTAAATTTAATAATCGACTGAGCGATCAATCAAACACGTATAAACATTAGATTTCACATAAATATATAATAAATCCCCAGACCCCATAAATGTGTTATAAAGATCAATATGACTCACACTCAAAACAAGACAACCAATTAATAGAGATTGATACATATAATTACTTTAAATATTACAATGATTAATCACCAATACGAATGTCCTCCTTGAATGAAAAACATAAAAGTGTTAAAAGGATATGAAACATTGAAGTTGTTAAAAGACAATATTTTAGAACATAATGCACTATCCCTTAACAATATGGGGACACCATCCCTTAATCTTCAAATTATCTTTATCATTAATTATCCTTCCATACCATTTCCTACCCCAACCAATGCCCCATGTGTTTTTTACTATCCAATAGTCAATTTTATTCCCATCACTCATCATCTCTGTACCTTCCCCGACTAGTACCATTGCATGCCCAAGTAGTTTTGATTTTGGTGTTTGTTGTTCAGGCATTCTAAAGATGCTCCAATCATTCACCTCCCCAAATTCCATAATATAATGGGCACTTATAATTAGAGGTCCATCTTTTAATGCTTGACTAACTTCTTCCGGCTCCTTTAAAATGCTATACCCTTCGATTTTGTATGGATCCATAATCTGTACAAGAAAAAAAATATATAAGATAATAATACTAATCACTTTCTAAAAATCGAGAAAAATCTAATAATTATAACAAAAACAAAAATAAAACATAATTACCTCTGTTCTACCATTAATAATGTCCTGGCGCTGGGGGCTGTTCAAATTGAAATAATCTTCATTAGTAGGAACTCCTTTGTTCTTGATATGATTCAATGTTACGCCCAATCTAAAACCTCGGTTTTTTTTCTTGTTTTCCTCCGGCCAAAGAATATCGATTAAGTATCTACTTGATAATTTAATTTCTCTTTTCCTAAACAATTTTTCCTTTATTACTATTGTATCCAATGTTGCCAAAGCCCAGCAAATACCTGGCAAAAAATATATATATATATATAATTAAATAAAAACAAAATAAAAAAATTAATAAAATAAAGAAAAACTGGTACTCACTCTCAGTTCCTTGGTATGTGATCTCGATCAAATCCCTAGTAGAACTCCAATCAGTATGGACCTTATTAGAAATCACTATTGGGTTTGAGCTTTGATCTGGGCTCTCTTGACTTGAGCCTGGGCCTGCAGGTGGATATTAGTTTTTTGAAAATTGCAAATTTATTAGAGCCCAAAGGGCAAACAAACAAAACACCACCGCAAACAGAGCAGCAACAAAGCCACAAAAGCCCCCCAAAAGACCAACGAGCCAGCAAACAACCAATAGAAACACCAAAAACAAGAGACAAACAGAAACGAAAACAACAACACAGGAGCACCACAACAACAGAAGCACAGAAAAACGAATCAGAAATCGCCCCACTCCATGAAGTCCCCAGAAGTGTTAGAACCCATCTTAGCAAGGCTGTCAGCGAAGGAGTTGTAGACCCTTGAATCAAAAACAACTTTAATGGAACCAGCCGACTTTGCCAAGTCACGAATCTGAAAAATGGTCTGGACATGCTAAATATTCCCAAATTCCCCTTGATTAACCCACGCCACAGCTGTCTTGGAATCGCTCACCACCTGAATCTCACAGTCTCTCAGAATAGGATTGGACACAATCAGCTCAACAACTATTTTAATAGCTCTCAGCTCAGCGATATTAGAGTCCAAAATCCCCAAAAAAATAAGAGAAGAGGCAGAGCACCTTACCATTCACGACCCTAAGGACACCACCAATCCCAGCCAGCCCAGGATTGCCCAGAGCAGACCCATCCACATTAAATTTGAGGCTGTCTGCAGCTGGAGGGATCCAGTCCTTAATTATAGAATGCTTCTTTCTCTTGTTCTCCACACAAAGGTCTTTCAAATTCCGAAAAAGAGTGTCAATTGACTCACTCGAACCTTTCCCCAAGTGCTTAAACCACCAAACAACACAGAATTTCAGCAGCTTGAGACACATCAGGATACACATCTTCAAACACTAACTTGTTTCTACACTCCCAAATGGTCCACAAAACTGCACATAATAACGAACTCCAAGCTCTCTTTTGACTGAAAGCAGGACACAACCCACTCCAACCTTTAATCCAACTTTTCACAGAAAAATTCACACAACCACAGACATCTCACCAGGCCATGCAAGTCTTCCACAGTCTATACGACCATTTGCAATGGAGGAACAAATGATCGGCAGTTTCCATCTCTTCCTTGCATATCGCACACTCCAAATTCGAGATATAACACACCCCACGCCTAAACAAAACATCCTTCACAAACACACTTCCCCTCCACAGCTGCCACAGAAAAATCTCTATTTTAGGAGGGCAAATCCCTTTCCATATGAGCCTATGAGATGCAGCCAAAACATCTAGAGGCTCTTCTAGCTTTCTACAAAAAGAGCTGACAGAGTAAGAACCATTTGGACTAAAATTCCACGCAACTGTATCATCAATATGCCTTCGAATAGGGATACAATCCAGACAAGATTGAACGCATCTCCATTGATCATTTTCCCAGTCAAAACAAGGTCTTCTAGTCTCAATCTTCCACTCCCACTTCTCACCAGCCCAGCTGCCAAAATTTTGGACCACTTCCGACTTCGAAACAGCCAGTGCAAAGCATCTGGGAAACCCCACTCTCAGAGGATAACCCTCTATCAAAATATCAGACCAAAAGTCAGCCCGATTACCACATCCTACCATCATCCGGAGCCCCTCATTTAACACCTTCTTTGTTTGAGAGCTCTCCTTCAACAGACCCTCCTTAGACTTCACAAAAAAAACGACACTTTCTGATGACCTTGCCAGCTCCAAAACAGCGCCCTATCCTCAACTTTATACTTAGAACAGATTACTCTTCTCCATAACGTTTGATCATCTTTACCAAACTTCTATATCCATTTTGCCAACAAAGCTTTGTTTTTATCAATAATTCTCCCAATCCCTAACCCACCATTAGCCTTTCTCTTACAAACCTCAACCCATTTCACCGCATGAAGTTTTCTTTTGGCAACCCCGTCCCCCCACAAAAAACTACGTTGGAGCTTTTCAATCCTTTTAGCAACACTAATAGACATTTTGAAAACGGAGAGGAAGTACGTAGGGATACTCGAAATAACCAATTTGATAAGGACTAGTCTCCCACCTTTAGACAAAAACTTCCTCTTCCACGGGGCAAGCCTATTCTCAATTTTGGAGACAAGGAAGTCCCAAAAAGACCTCAATCCCGGTCTCCCACCTAATGAAAATCCAAGGTACTGAATCGGAAGAGAAGCTTGTTTGCACTTGAAGGCCAACACCCACCTAAGGGAAACCGAAGCTCTCTCTAACCCCACTTGAACCACACACGACTTATGAAAATTGATTTTCAATCTCGACGCGAGCTCAAACCAACGAAGAACTCTTTTCGCGTTACGAATACATTCCATCCTTGGCTTGAGGAAAAGAATGGTGTCATCGGCAAATTGAAGATGCGTGACATGGACCTTCGTGTCATCGAAGCATTCCCCTTCAATCAACCCTAAAGTCTTAGCTCTCTGGTGCAATATTAAAAAGAAGGGGAGATATTGGATCTCCTTGTCTCAAACCCTTCTCCATATCAAACTGCTGAGTAGGTCTCCCATTAACAAGAACTGACAGTAACGAGGAAGAAATGCATTCCTTTATCCAACCTCTCCATTTTGCTCCGAAACCCATCCCTTCCATCATTTGATCAAGGAAATTGTGATCAACGCTATCATACGCCTTTTCGAAATCCAACTTAACTATCAATCCTCCCATTTTGTCATTTTTCCATTTATGGATGATCTCCTCCGCAATCACCAACGAATCCGCAATTTGACGTTTGGCAACAAAATCCATTTGAGACTCTCCAATGACCGAGTCCATAGTCTTTTTCAGTCTATTAGCCAGGACCTTTGCTAGCACTTTGTATAAAGAGCCAACAAGACAAATGGGTCTATAATCCTTCAACTCCACGGTATTGCCCACCTTAGGAACAAGGGCTATAAAGGCTCTATTTATTTCTTTCACAAACATCCCCCCTTTATGAAATTCAAGCATAAAATTCATAAAGTCTTCTTGAATTACCTTCCAATGGGCTTTAAGAAAATTAACATTGAAGCTGTCCGGCCCCGGTGCCTTGTTCCCATCACAGTTGGAAAGAGCAGGTGGATATTAGTTAATATATTAATACATTCATATTATATATCATGATATAATTCTACATTGATAATAAATAAATAATAATGGAATATATATATATATATATTGTAAATAAGATGGTTTAAAAAAAAAACCTAGGGGTGCATAATATCTTACAAAAAAACGGTGGGTTCTGAAGAATATCTTTTTTTTTTTGAACAATACGATTTTATTAAAGCTCTGGCCAGACGAGGAACATACAAACAAGACACTAAAACAAAAGCCACCAGGCCATAACAGAACAGAACAGAACAACAAAAGAAGCTGGAAAATATCAATATTTTTCGTGTTTGTTATCAATATTTGTTATTTTATATTTTTTTTATTAAACAAAGGAAGCTGAAAAAACAAAAACATTGCAGAGTAGAAAAGCAAAAACCATCTTATTTACAATAAATATATGTATATATATCGTAACTGAGAAAAAAAAAAAAAAAACCATACTGGTGCATATATCTTACAAAAAAACGGTGGGTTCTGAAGAATATATATATATATTTTTTTAACAATACGATTTTATTAAAGCACTGCCAGACGATGAACGTACAAACAGGACACCGAAACAAAAGCCACCAGGCCAGAACACGAACATACAAACAAGACACCGAAACAAAAGCCACCAGGCCAGAACAGAGGAGATAGAACAATAAAGGAAGCTAGAAAAATATTGATATTTTTTGTGTTTGTTATCAATATTTGTTATTTTATATATTTTTTTTATTAAACAAAGGAAGCTGAAAAAACAAAAACATCGCAGAGTAGAAAAGCAAAAACCATCTTATTTACAATATATATATATAGTAACTAAGAAAAAAAAATCATAGGGGTGCATAATATCTTACAAAAGAACCGTGGGTTCTAAAGAATATCTTTTTTTTTTTTTAACAATACGATTTTATTAAAGCACTAGCCATACGAGGAACATACAAACAGGACACTGAAACAAAAGCCACCAAAACAGAACAACAAAGGAAGCTGGAGAAACAAAAACATTGCAGAGTAGAAAAGCAAAAACAACCAAAACAGAATAACAAAAGACAAACAAATAAAAAAAAAATAATAATAATTGAAGAAATAAGAATACATGTCTTCTTTTTTGGACCGCCTACATTTTCTTCTCTCTGGGTATCTCTCTCCCTCTTCATTTTTTAAAAAACTTTTAAATCTTGGAGCTTTCACTTCTTCTTTTTTGAAACAACAGATTTTATTGAAGCACCAAACCAAGAAATAGCCAGCAAAGACCAAACAAAAACAAAGCCACTACTAACAACACAGTCAAAATAAAGAATGTCAAACCCCGCAAAGACCTGGGAAAAGAAACCAAAACACAAGAGGAACACAGCTAGCAAAAACAGAACAGAGCACTAGGGGAAGCTGAAGAAAAAGAAGGTATCACATAGCTTTCTTTTAAAATCACAAGTTGGAGAAGAAGAGACTCATGGGAAGGGTTGAATTTATTAAGAAAAAAATGGATGGGTGATCTCCTAATACGTTGGGAACCAAACCAAACAAAACGAGACAGCTTAGAGCTTTAGAGAAAATCACATCAGTTTTTTGAAAACTCTTAAAAAAAGTTTGGATCTTTGGATCTTTCGGCTTGGAGAAGAAGAGAATCAGAGACTCTTGGAAGTGTGGATTTGGATTTATTAAGGAGGGAATGGATGGGTGTGATTGGTTCCTACTTTTGAAGAAATTTTTGTGTGGAACGGTTTCACCCACAAGTGGTGAGACCATCCAATCATGTTGTCCCATTTTCCACACAAGTTTTTCACCACTACATAAAGGTACTGTCCTTTTATCCGTGAGAAAATTGCACTAATACCCCTAAGTTTAAGTGAAATTGGACAATAGACAGAAGATATATTTATTACAAATATGTTTTTTAAATAGATTTACAATAATAATAATAATAAGAAGGCGACAAGAATACCAGGTACTACCATAGTATAGCCAATGGTAGGAGGAGTAGAAACTACATTAGAGAGTTGGAAATCAATGGTTGCTTGATTATTTCTTGATTTCGGATCCAACTGTGCTAAATTCAGGTGTGTTCAGTTTTTTTCAAAATCATTTTCTCAAGGATCAGTGGAGTAGACCAAGGCTGCCCCAGCTTGGTTTTAAAAACTGAATATGGTAGAGAGAAATGCCTTAGAACAAGAGTTTAGTATGGATGAAGTAAGACTCGCTCTTGCCAACTATAATGGTAACAAGGCACCCGGACCGAACGGTTTCAATGTGAATTTTTTGAAAGCTCATTGGGATGTTATTCAGGAGGATTTCATGGAATTCATTAACGAATTTCACAAGGATGGGGTGATTGTTAAAGACCTCAATAGAACCTTTATTGCCCTCATTCCGAAAATCAGTAAACCAGAGAACATCAAGGATTTTAGGTCTATTTGTCTTGTTGGGTCGCTGTATAAAGTGTTAGCAAAAGTCTTGGCCAACAGATTAAGGAAGGTTATGGACTCGGTGATAGAGGAGACGCAAATGGCTTTTATCAGTAACAAGCAAATCACAGATAGCTTCGTGATAGCTGAAGAAATTATCCGAAAATGGAGAAATGATAAGAAAGGTGGGCTGATTGTGAAACTTGATTTCAAGAAAGCTTATGATAGCGTTGATCACGATTTTCTTGATTCAATGCTAGATAAAATGGGTTTTGGTGACAAGTGGAGAGGGTGGATGAGATATTGTGTTTCTACTCCAGTGTTATCCGTTTTAGTGAATGGCACGCCGACACCACAGTTTGGAATTCAAAGGGGATTACGCCAAGGAGATCCCTTATCTCCTTTTCTTTTCAACATTGTGGTTGAAGGCTTGAATGGCCTTCTGGTTAAAGCAACAGAGATGAACCTATTTAAGGGCGAAGGGTTTGAGGACAACAAGGTTCACATTTCTCACATGCAATTCGCAGATGACACTATCATCTTCATCAAACCCAGGTTAGAGTTCCTTATCAATGCTAAGAGGGTGCTCCGCTGTTTTGAGCTGGCGTCTGGTTTAAAAATAAACTTTCACAAATCTTGTGTGGTGAGGGTGGGAAAGAAAAAAGATACTGATGAGCTTCAATGGGAAAAGGCTTTTAAATGTAAAAAAGCATCCCTTCCCATTTCTTATCTTGGTTTCCCGCTTGGGGAAGACTAGGATCTAAGAATTTTTGATTGCCTCTTTTATCCAAAATTGAGAAAAGGTTAGCCCCGTGGAAAAGAAAATTTCTTTCAAAAGGGGGCCGCCTTGTCTTTATAAAATCTGTGATTGCAAGTATTCCAACATACTTTCTGTCTGTTTTCAAAATGCTTGTGGGAGTGGCTCAAAGCATTGAGAAGTTTCAAAGAAGTTTTTTGTGGGGGGATGGTGTGGTGAAAAAGAAATTGCATGCTATGAAATGGAGTAAGGTGTGTAAAGAAAAGAAGGATGGGGGCCTTGGCATTGGAAACATTCTTGACAAAAATAAGGTCATGCTAGCTAAATGGATTTGGCGATTTGGTAGAGAAGAGAATGCGATATGGAGGAGAGTCTTGTGTTCCAAATACGGAATTGGTTGTAGTTCTTTATTTTGGGATTGGAAGGGTGTTAAAGATGAGTCATTTTTTGTTAAATCCATCAAGAGCTTGTTAATTGATGGAACTCGGTCTGCTAGGGTGATTAAGAGCAGATTTCTGCCTGTGATTGGTAATGGTAAACGAGCAGATTTTTGAAGGGACTTAGGTGTGGATGATAGGCCTATCAAGGAAGCGTTTCCGAGAGTCTTTGCGCTGGCTGTCAAAAAAAGAGGGGTGGTCTCTGATTTTGGTAGCTGGGTCGAAAATTGTTGGCAGTGGTCTGTGCAAACTAGAAGGGAGTGTTTTGATTGGGAAAGGGAACAATGGAATTGCTTTAATTCCTTTCTTGCTTGTATTACGATGCGCAGATGTGTGCCGGATACGATTGCTTGGGCTGCAAATTCGAATGTCATGTTTTCTGTTAAATCTTTTTGCAAAGATTTGGGAATCATGAATCTCAGCACTGAGTTGGTTCCGAATTTGATTTGGAGTGGTTGGTGTCCTTCAAAAATTGAGATGTTCTTGTGGCAACTTTGGAAAGGAAAAGTGCTTGTGAAGGAGGTTCTGAGTCGGTTTGGTATGAGTCAAATTTGCGATGGTTTATGTCCGCTCTGTTCTAAGGAAATGGAAACTCTTGATCATCTCTTCTTGAACTGTTTATGGGCTGTTTCTCTGTGGCAGTGTTGTATGTCGTGGTGGGGAATTTATTTCTGTGCTAATTCTACCATCAAAGGCTGGCTTGAGAGTTGGAATGGTCTTTGCCCGACTCCTAATCATGAGAGAGCATGGTCTTCCCTTTTTGGTGCTGTTTCTTGGACCATTTGGGAGTCAAGAAATCATCTGGTTTTCGAAGGTAAACAACCTTTGATTGGGCAGGCTGCTGAGATGGTCAAATTTTGGCTTGTTTGGTGGTTCAAACACCTTGGCAAAGGCTCGGAGGATTCGATTGACACTTTGATGCGTAATGTTAGCGATTTTTGCATTGAGATAAAGACATCAAAAAAGAAGAAAATTAAAGACTGGATTCCTCCTCTAAATGACTACCTGAAGTTCAACGTTGACGGTTCGTCCAGAGGTAAACCGGGCCATTCGGGCATTGGTGGGGTTCTAAGAGATGGAAATGAGAAAGTCCTTTGTATTTTCTCTCAGTACAAGGGGATCTTAGACTCAAATGCTGCTGAACTTGGGGCTATTCAGAAAGCTATTGATTTATGTCAGTCGAATTTGTCTCTTCAAGGCCGGAATATTTCCGTGGTGAGTGATTCTAAGGTGGCCGTCTCTTGAGTTAACGATGGCGATTTTGAGAACATGAATTATATCAAGACGATTATGGATATTCAGACCATTATCAACTCTTGGGATGGTTTAAATGTGGTTTTTGACTCAAGAATGTACAATTCTTTTGCGGATAACTTAGCTAAGTTGGGGTCTAGTGATGCTGGGAACTTTGTTGTTTGGGGGGACTTTTAATTTCGGGTTTTTGCTAGGGCTGTTTTTCTGCGTTTCTTTTTTCTGCTGGGGTTGGTGTTCTTGTTTTTTCTTTTTCTGGGCTGTTTGTGCCCTTTTCTGCTGCCTCTGTTTTGTTTCGCTGCAGCTGTTCTGGCGTGGCTGGCCTTTGGCCTTTCTAATAAACTGCCTTTTCAAAATAATAATAATAATAATAATAAGGGTTAATTGCACAAACATACCCTTTATTTATCTAATAAAGCAAATTTTCAAATAAATGTCATATTCAAACACAAACATCCCAATTGGAATGTGTTTGAGGTATGGAAAGTCAATAGTGTCCTTGGGCAAAAGGGAGAGGTTATTTTGGTGGGTAAATTTCACAAAACCACCTTGAATTTAGGTATAATTGTATAAATATTCATTTTTCTAATAATTACATAAATATACCCTAGCATAAGTTAACTTTTATTAATTTTAACCTTTAACCACATAAGATCAAGCACTTCCATAGGACCAAGCACTAGTAATTCC
Source organism: Acer campestre (assembly GCA_954870605.1). Classification (NCBI taxonomy): domain Eukaryota; kingdom Viridiplantae; phylum Streptophyta; class Magnoliopsida; order Sapindales; family Sapindaceae; genus Acer; species Acer campestre. Next base: position 10,705 of record CATOZR010000065.1, read on the forward strand.
CGACTATCTGCCTCCAACACCACCTTCATTTGTGTCTTTCATGCTTATGGATAAAAACAAAAACAAAAATTAATCAGCAACCTACTACTTAAGAAAATTAACAAATATATATATATATATATCTTGATCATGTAAGAGTTTTATTTTATAATTTAAATTTAACAAGCAACTTTCTGATGTTAAGCTTTAATCATTTTCCACCGGAGAACAGTGATATCAAAGGACAAGTTCCATACTAAAGAGCCAAAGTACTAATGAATCTTCCTAGCTACGTGCTATTGAAAGAGAACAATAATCCAAGAAAACCATAAATATAAAGATGTAATAGTAGTTCACACCACCAGAGCTGGTTTGAAACTTTTCCTATTTTATGTACTAGAAGAAAAAGGTATTTTCTTTAACACCACAACCCTTCTTACTCTTTCCTTTTCTTCCCAATTACTTGGGACCCTTCATGTTCAGCATCACCTTCTTCATTTATGCTCTTGTCGTTTCTGTTTATAGATAAAAAAAATAAAAATAATAACTAATTAGCAACCTAGTAAATTGTTTCAAAAAAAAAAAAAAATTAGCAACCTAGTAATTAAAAAAAATGCACAAAAAAACCACAGATATGTAACAAAAAATTTATGTAACAAAAAATTTAAGTGTAAAGCTTTAAGCATTCAGCACTCAGCAGGACATGGAGAACATTGATATCAAAGGAACAGGCTCTATATTAAAGAGCCCAAGTATACCAACTGATCTTTGGGCTGTTAATTGAGAACATTGATCCAAGAAAACCACAGATATTGTTATAAGAGTGCTTTCTAAATAAGACTCAACCTCACAAGGATGAGTAATGAATCCAAGAAAAGAATATATAATGGATTTCTTATTTGATAAAAAAGTTTCCATGCCATTCAAATAGGAATAGTGCTATTCTAGCAGAAAAACACACACACAAAAGACAGTGCACATTTTAGTCACTAGCCAATGCAAAACAATACAAAAGGCAAAGGAAGGGACATCATCAAGAACTTGAGATTGAAAAATAAAAGATAATTGACCTTGTACTTGCTTAGTTTTAGAATAATAATACCTCGGCCACGGCCAATACTTTGCAGGCCTAAATATAATCAACTGACAATCTCCCGTTATAGGCATGTAGATCTTAGCTTCGTAGAAGTCACCATCTGAACATTGCAAAGTTAAAAAATGTATAAAGCCTGAAACCATCTGAATGTTGGCGTCCTTAATGTCGATAAGCTTTAAATCAGCACCCTGCATAAGACTAATTAGACACACGTGACCCTTAAAGCTATGGGTAAAATAGAAGAAGCAATTTTAATAAAAAAAAACAAACCTTAAGCTCGTTAAACTTTTTAACTGCTGCATAAGCTGCTTTAATGGTCCACTTTGAGTCAACTCTGTCGGGCACAATCCAATCGCAACAGGCTTCAGGTATATCAGGTTCAGCAGGGGGTTGAACATGAAAACCCTAAAAAGAACTAGCAAAATTAATTGAGGAATGAACGAGTGGTAGGTGTTTTAATTAAAAAAATAAATAATATTTACCTCAGTGGCTATGAGTTGGTTTGCATATACAGCGAAAATTTGGTCTTCAGGCGAATCAGATTCAGCTTTCATAGGTCTACGATCCCACGTACCATCTTGCGGATGGATGAACTCGTATTTTCGATGCACCTCTTCTGCCATGTTTTGATGCACCTCTGCCATGTTTCTGGTTGGGGATTTGCTCTCAGTGTTTTTGTAGCTGGTTTGGCCTATGCTACTCTTTGTTCTCTTCTTTTTTTATTTATATAGTTCTGGATCTGCCTAAGAAAAAGAACAATATTAACACAATTAGACAAATGATAAGAAAAATATGATCAATAAATAATAAATTATAATCACAACATGAACAGATGATAAGAAATTTGATTGCAGATTGATGTATCATATCAAAAGGCAAACAAACTGATCCCTGACATATATGTTTAAGATTATCTCTTTCAATCATAGCAAACCAAACAACCCCAAACAGAAGAAATCAAATCAAATCAAAAGAGAAAGACTATATAATATATCAGATTCAAAAAAGACCCAAAGAACGTACCAAGTTATGATGTTGTTAGGTTGCGATTTTGATGGAGTTTACTAGTTTATGAAGGATTTCCAGAAGCTGCTAGGGATTTCGTAGCATCTAAAAATTTACAGGGATTTCATTTTTTTTATTTTTATATGCTCATGCTTTAACTCTAAACGGCATGCCGTTTTGGTGTTAAATTTAGGGTTTCTAGGTTCAATTAAAAACGACACCATTGTTGTAGGTTATCTTTTCCTGTGAGTCCATAGTAAGTACTAATACAGGGAATCATTTCCCTTATGCACCTAATTCTAAGTTATGCATGTCTAATACAGGGAATCATTTCCCATATGCACCTAATTCTAAGTAAAGTCAGTGG
>CATOZR010000066.1:0-13839 GCA_954870605.1 Acer campestre
GTCACTGAAGGAATTGTTGAAGTCATTTTATCTTTTGGATCCTAGAATTTTTATTTGCCTTAGCTTATATTGATGTGTATGGTATCATGCAATTCATAACGTGTACTGCTAATGTTACATGTGTAGATGCACTTTTGAGGTGGGTGGTTGCCAGATATTTTTGTACCTTTCTTTTACTTCTTAAATAGACTGGCTTTACCATGCTCATAGATTAAGCTTGCCCGGTTAGGTACAGTCATTTGGCCTTGAGCTGTAGGTCAATTATATAGCAAAGGGGTACCTAGGATTTTGGTTGCGTACCCATTTAAGTTTTGACGAAAAGTTTAAATACTAGTGCCCTATTGACCATGAATTAACTTAGTAGACTTGAGTCTTCCTGCTATTTTTATTATGGAAGGACAATCCAACTTCTTTGAGAGCTTCCATATGGTAGGAGTTTTGAGTTTGAATGTCGGAGCTGTCCTTTCTTGACGTATTAGTATTATCACCAACTTGTGACAGGAAAAAGTTAAGGTAGTACTTGCTCAAATTTTTATTTTGTTTCTGTGCACTTGCAGCTGAACATTCCTGCATACTTTACATTTGATGTTCTAAACTGAATGTTAACACAAAATGAAAATTGCATTGAGTACTGTTTGCCTGAGGAATGTAATTGAATCAGCTGATATCTAGGAGGCAATGTCTTCTTTGTCTTTGAATAGGTGGGCATTGTATCCTCCGGGACGAGTACCTTTGGGTGTTACTGTACATGTCAGTGATGAAGATGGTGATATCCATATTGAGACGCCATCATCCCTGCAGGTAATTCTATAGATTTCATTTCTCATTTTCTGATCAAATACATTCAATCACCTTTAGTAAGTCAATTTTCTTTCCCTTTTTTCCGTTTAAAGTGGTGGCTGGATTTTTACCCACTTCTTGCTGATGAGGACAAACCAATTGAGTGTACCCAACTACCTGGGGAGACCATTTTTGTTCCAACAGGATGGTGGCACTGTGTCCTGAATTTGGAAACAACTGTTGCTGTTACCCAGAATTTTGTTGATTCCCAAAACTTTCAGTTTGTTTGCCTGGATTTTGCTCCTGGTTATCTTCATAAAGGGGTTTGCCGTGCTGGAATGCTTGCCGTTGATGAAGACAGCCATGAGGATGTTAAAAAGAACGCATCAAGTGATGAGTATAATTTGAGTTACCCAGACCTGGCTAGAAAAGAGAAGAGGGTCCAAACTAAAAAATCTAGGGAGAATCATAATTACGAAGTTGCTACTAATGGTGCCACTGGAAGTTATAATTTGCAGAGAAAAGGTTTCCCTTATGATATAAATGTTTTGGAAAAGTTCTTGGATGAAGAGAGAGACCACTATAATTTTCCATGGAGTCCAGGCAACTGCATTGGACAACGAGAAATGAGAGAATGGTTATTTAAGCTTTGGGTTGGGAAACCGGGAATGAGAGAGCTGATATGGAAGGTATATTCTTTTTCTTGTTAGCCTTATCTTTTGTGTTTTTTGAATTAGCAATATTGAATGAAGAAGCAACTAAGTGTCTTTTGCCTGATAAGATGATAAATTTATTAATGAAAATGTGTAAAAACCACCAGATTCTTTCCCGCACCCCCGAATTGAGAACACTCTTGAATATAAGAAAAATAAGGTCTTTGCTAGCCATGTTTAATCAGCAACAGTATTAACTTACCTGTATATCATATTTAATCTTGGAAACCTTAATGATCAATTGATCATTTTGGTCATGTTAATGTTTTTGCTATATGGTGAAAGGGGCCAATTATTTTGGTTCTGCTTTTCACCCTATTTTTTCTAATTTTTGCTCTTAATTGTCTTAGGGAGCATGTCTTGCACTAAATGCAGGCAAATGGTTGGAGTGCCTTGAAGCAATTTGTGCCTTCCACAGTTTTCCTCCCCTCACTGCTGAAGAGAGGCTTCCGATTGGCAGTGGTAGCAATCCTGTGAGTGACAAATTATATTTTCTTGAAGTTTTCTGTTTGATTTCCATTTCAAACCACCCACTTTATAATACCCTTTTAAATGTGAAGAATAAATGCATGGGCATGCTTTATGGAGGTTGGTTAAGATTATTTTGATTATTATTATTTATTACAATAAAATAAAATTTGAGTTGCTAAAAGGTTGGAAAATCTTCAGGGGAGTGTCTAATGACTTGAGATGAATGATGAATTTTTTCCATCTGAGTTCTGACTAAGTGGGATGAGGTCTATTTGGAAATATATGATGTTTTGTTGGTTAAGTGAGTTTAATGGTGCGCTTTAGAAAGGTATACCTAATGGAGGTTGGATCATAACTTGTTAAGTGGATTTAGTGGTGTGCTTTAGAGAGGGATACAGGATATTAGGGTGGTTGGTTAACATATGTAGAGGAAATGGAAGGTTGGATCATAACTCAGTTTTAAGATCATCTGTGGTGTTGCCTTTGGTTGGTAATTGGGTGTGGATGGATGGTTTGCAAAGAATGTATACTTTTTGGTGGGGAATCACGGGAAGGTGTACTTTTAATGAGATGTTTGTGTTGCGAGGATGTCTGCTGAAGGAATCTGTTCCTGATCGGTTGTTCCCAGGTACAACTAGAAACCTGTCAGGGGAGGACAGCAGGCAGGTTAATTTGGGACCAAGATTCACTAGATTGTATGTCCATGGAGTTACAGATAATGAAATGTCTGGAAGCCCAATGGCAAATATAGTGGAGATAAAGTATGGCAGAGCCAAGTTGTAAGACTACTTGAATCCTATGTGGCAATTTTGAACATTTTTTTCCCATGAATGAGTGTCACATTGGCTCTCTATCCAGTATCCAAGGTCTCATCTTTAGTGCGGACAGCATATCTTTGCTGGATTATTACTTGTTGAAAACCAGTGAAGAGGAGTAAAGTCAACATTAATGGATGTTAATGTGCTATAAGTTTAACAATATCAGGGCAACTTCGTTTCTTATCACATTGGATTGTAAAGGAGATCTTTGGTCAACAGTTTCCTCATTCTTTGGGGCCTAAAGTAGATAGATGATGCCAAGATTGGCGGTTGAAATGTTGGGAAGTTTGGTCTGGATATGGGAGGAGTCAAACTGTTTAGAGAAGCAAGAAGGCTACCCATATGTTTGATGGAATGCATATGACAGGAGAGAGATTGTTGGTCATATGAGAACAGGATAGTACAACATGAAACCTAAAGCTGAGCTCTTAGTGAACATCATCTTTATGGATGCCAGCATCCTGATTGTTTAGTTAATTAAGGAAATCTTTATTTATTAATTGATTATTGACCTTTTATGCTCCAGGGTATTGTGTAGTTTGCTTCTTCCTCCTTTTACTTTCTATTCTTATGTCATGTTCTCTGTTGCTTCTTTTTGTGTGTTCCACTATACAAGAGCACATGAGAGATCGAGCCTTACTGAGTTAAACCGCAGGGCACGTTAGTTATAATGAATGAGGAGTGATGTTAGGATAGTACTGTAAATAAAGCAAAGGAGTTGCTAACCTTTTTAGCCCTGAAAGGAATTGGCATTACTGCAGTACTAGTTTGTTGCCAAGTTAAGAGGCTGTTTGAGATAAAGAATCTGAATTGTGTCAGTGCGCTGTTGATGTCAAAGATATGCAAATATGATTAACTCGCACAATAGAGTATTCATTGTTTCACAAATTTGAGTTTTGTTGTTGCTCCTTTTAACAGTTTGCTTTAACAGGTTTATATCATGGATGATTGTGTGGTCAAAATTTTTGCTGAAAATGGACTGGAATCTTCACTTTATGCTTTAGGCACTGAGGTAAAGTTTTAATTTTGTTTCTTTTCTTCCAAACATCCTTCATGCCTTATAATTTCCTATTTTCCTTTGCTTGTTTGCAGCTCGAGTTTTATAGTTTACTGTGTAAAGTTGACTCCCCCCTGAAAAAATATATCCCTGATGTTTCGGCAAGTGGAATTCTTTATCTTGATAATGGATCATATACAATTGTGCCTTGGGATGGCAAAGGAGTGCCTGATGTGATTAAGAAGTGCAATCAGATTTCATCAAAGTGCACAGAAGATGACTTCCCTTTTGGCATATGGAACAAAAAACAGTTTGAAGATAGAAGAGTGGGTATGTCCTTATGTGAAATGAGCACTTCAGATGGATGCACAAGGGTATGGCCATATATTATAACAAAACGATGCAAAGGGAAGATACTAACCCAATTGTAAGTTGTTTTGGCATAATATTTTCTTTGTTTAGTTTTAATGCAACTTGCTTTTAGAATTTCACATATGCTAATTGTAGGTTTGTGCAGCTTCAAGCATCACAGTCATTTTTTATTCCTTTTGCAGAAAAGATACACTCGCATTGGAAGATATGCTAAACTTAGCTTCTTTTCTGGGAAAGCAACTGCATAACCTTCATCTCTTGTTGTATCCACCTTTCATTGAGTCAACTTTGCCTGATAATAAACAGGGAATGGATTTAGCCTTTAATAATGGTTGTATGGAAGATGTTCCCAGAAAATCAAATGTTCCAGCAGAATGGGAAATCTTCATCAGAACTCTAACCAGGAAGAAGAAGGATGCTGCTAGCCGCTTGACTAATTGGTATGACTGCTTATATATGTGTTATTCATTATGTGGTAGTAAATTTTTTGTTTTTATATCAAAACTTTCTGTGAGGAAGACACTTCACTTCTTTTGCTTTCCACCTTGTGACTGTGTTGCATACTTTAGACTTCTATATGTGTTTAGTTGTTTGGCGATTGACTTGCACAGTGAGCACCTACACGTTCTAGTGTTCTAATGATCAGCCAAAAAGGTTCCCTTTTTCATGATTAAATATTCATGTATAAAGACGAGATGAGGTTGGTTCAATGGAAACCTCTCACACCTGCACCACAAGGTTATGGGTTTGAGTCCTCCCCCTCCCCCACCCCCAAAAACCTTGATTTTATAACATAATACTTCAAAATATATATATATACACCTACTGGTCGGTCCCCTGTTGCTGGCGAGCATTCCTGAATCAGCTCACATATATTAGTCTGTACATTCTCTTCTTTTTACTTAACAACAGACATGAGTATTGTGTTGGACATGGCTGGTCTGACATGAGAACATCAAAATTAGGCCTGGGGAGTGGGGACTTGGTTATATCTAGTTTTATTTGTTTTGTGCGCATTTACTATGTTTATAGTTACAAACACTTATAAGGTGTTTTTTTATAGAAGAATTATAGATTTTTGAAGCAAAGATCAAGGGATGGTAAAAAAACCTAGCCCAACTTGGATGTGACTGATGTGGGTATCACCTGGCCTGAGTGTTTAACATTCTGGGTCTGGGACCAAATTTTGAGTCACGGCTTGGGTTTCAGTCTGGGTCCAGGTACATATGCTGGATTGGAGCTGGCCCAATTTTTTAATTTTTTTTTATAAATAATAATAAAAAAAATAAAATTTAGCCCTCAACTAAAACAATTCCTTATGCTAGTATGCTACACATAAATTTCTAGCAAGTAACTTTTGAGACTAAATATTTTGTGTGTGGAATACGAAAGCTGTCATATGAATATATGATCGATGAAGAGAAAGAAGGGAAGGGAGGAAGAAACAGAGGAATATGGAATGGAAGGAAAGAATTAGAGAGAAAAAGCATTTGGAGTGGCCTGGATGCCCGGTCCATGATCATGGAGACATTTTTTTTTATTTTTTTTAGTAGTGGTAGGTTAGGTCATATCGTAAGAGGGTCTAAATAGGGTTTCAATTGGACCATAGAGAATCGTTGTGCTTGGTTACTAAGAAAAGATTAGATGCATGGATTGACATATGAGAAAAAATACTGGTGATTGGACAAGGGGAAATGACATAAAATGATAATGAGAAGTCTGGGTAGCACCTAGGAGTAAGACCATCTCCAATGCATATGCCAATGCCAATGTCAAATTTGGCATAAAAAAGTGTAAAATGCTATATTTGGCACATCAATTTAGCATTGTGTTCCAATGCATAATCCTATTTAAAATGCTATTTTAATTATTTTATTAATTAAAATTATAAAAATAAACACTTACCATAAATGCATTCATTATTTCTTTTAATGTTCCAATGCAAAATTCCATTAATGTATTCATTATTTCATTTAAAATATATATATAATGGTATTTTTGTAATTAAAAAAAGAGCATTTATTGCTGTGCCAAATTTGGCATATGCTATATTGTTTGCCAAATTTGGCATATCATTTGGAACTGCATTGGAGGAGGATTTTTACACCCTATGCTAAATTTTAGCATTGGCACGATTATTTGGCACAGCATTGGAGATGCTCTAAGCAGCCTTTTTGTGTCGACAAGTCAATATCACTGAAGAGAGAGAGACACACACATAATCAGTGTTCATGTGGATCGGTTGCATTAGGTGAAGCATTTGAAGTCCACAATGACAAAACAAATGTACTGTATTGGCACCAAGCTACCAAGCCAGGTCTTGTGGACCCAAGTTTATACCCAACTGGGGTCTAACCTGACCTGGACTTGGTTGGCAGAAACCGGGGTCTACACTGGACCCAGAATTTTACTAATCAGATTAGAGCTTAGCCAAAAGCATAATTGTTTTTGTACACTTTGAGTAAAAGAAGATGGGCATTTCTAAAGATATACAAAATGGATTCAGGAATAGCCTCCCTGTCTCACTGTTTCTAAGTTGAAACAATAATCATTAGTTGTATGCATTCTAGAAATCATTGTTTTTCGTTACTGAATTGTGATTTCTTGTGCTAGCATGTTTGCTCTCCTCGGTGATCAAAGAATTTGACTCCTGATTGATAATTGTTTTTATTGAACATATCATTCGTCTGGATCTAATGAATTTAGGTAATTTGTTAAATTGAGGCTGTACAGCATGTGAAAGTTTGAAAACTTGGAACTTGGAAAGAAGACTGGGCTGAAACATATTTATGTAAAATTCATACAGAAAACAATCACACATAGTGACAAAACCATGCCTGTTTGAAATCAAAAGAATCTAAATAAATACCTTTCAGAATGTTGCTTTTGATTCACTTTTCCCTCCATGCTGGGGAATGCTTGTGCTTATATCAATGCATGCATTTGTATTGTACTCTGATTAAAACGTTTCTTTATCTTTCTGTTGCAATTCAGTTTTAGTGTAAAATTGATATATTTCTTGGATAATGACTTTCTATTATTACTAATGTGAATTTAAAGCTTCATGTTTTATCTGTTTTACACTGCTTTAGAAGGATACCATGACACCTCTGAGATTTTTATGTTGCAATTTTTAGGGGTGGTCCGATACCTAGAACGCTAATTGAGAAGGTTGATGAATACATCCCAGATGATTTTGTGAAATTAATTGGTGTATACAAGGTTTCTTTCACATCCTACAATCTTTATATTTATTTTTATTTCTTTTTTTTTGTGAGCATATTTCATGGCAGAACCTCTGTTAATTGATGCCTTCTTAATTTTTCATTATTGGTAGGAACTTACTTCTGCTTAATTTCAGGATGAAAATGGCCTCAATAAAGTTTGCAAACCTTGCACCTGGATACATTCAGATATCATGGATGACAATGTTTTCATGGAACCATATTGTCCTAGCTCATGCTTGCACGGAGATGCTGCAGATACTGATCTGAGAGACAATAATACCCTGAATGGTTATGATGACCATGCAGAAAAAAAGTTATGGCGTCCTAGCCACATTATTGACTTTAGTAATCTTTCTATAGGTTAGTGCTTTTCGTAATTCTATATCTATCCCAAGTCGCCATACCCCAGTATTCTATTATATTCTGATATGTTCTATTTGTTTAGTTCCTATATATATATATATATATATACAAGTAGTCACCTGTTTATTTCAGTGCAAAGTTCAGAATCGTACCTCATCAACGTCTTTTCAGACAAATAAAATATGAGTAATGCTAGACTTCCCAAATTTTTTCCCAAAAAACTTCCCAAATGATGATGCCATGTGAGTTGTCAATATCACATCCGTCACCACATAAACTCATGATTTACAAAATGTTGATAACTCACATGCCAACATCATTTTGGAAAAATTTGTGAAGCCTAGCATTACTCATAAAATATTATATGGAAAAGAAAGAAAAATTGATGATCTGCTGGAAAGGCAAATATATATAGTAACCAAAATTTCAAAAAACATCAAACTAGAGCATAACCCCTAGGGATGAGTTGAGTGGTAGGACTATGCTCTCAAACTAAGAGGTCAATAATATAAATGTCCTTGCAACCACCTACCTGGTATATTATTATCCCATGAGTTTGATTATCAAGGTTGTAACTTGTAAAGTCTGACAGTAGTCACCATTTCAGATCCCAGCACAACACACACCCACACACTCAAGAGCACAAACCATAAGCTGTAACCTGCAAATATGTTGTACAAAGAATAGAAAATGAAAGACTAGATGCAATATCCCGTCTTTCACATGAATTTTTGATGCTTTTAATTATATTCCAAGTTCTATTAAGCTAGGATCCTACACCTCACATCTGCTATTTTTGACTTGAGAAAGTTTGGAAATTATATTGTCATTTCTGCCTGTAATACAATGATGCAATGGAAGTCCCTAAAATCACTATATATGCATCTCTTCCTACCTCTGCTGAAGAGAATGTCAAGATGTCGCAGCAATGTTCTGAAGTTGAACTTCCAGGTCTTATCACTAGTATAAGGAATAATTAATAATATAATCATGTGTATATCTCGTGCATGAAACATGGTTGGCCAAGTTACTTTCAGAAAATAAATTTGGGTTGATGCTTACAATTAAGCAACTTCATATTATTACATCAACTTATTGAATTTTTATTGTTTTCGCAGGTGACCCTATTTATGACTTGATACCATTACATTTAGATGTCTTTAGTGGTAATTCTTCTCTTTTAAAGAAATTTTTAGAGAGCTATAAACTTCCTTTAGTGAGAGGAATGCCACAGGACAAATCAGAAGGTGACAAGTTTGCACGACTTTCATACCACGCTATGTGAGTAATATCCCCATACTTGTTCTGTTATGTCATTATTATTAGTTGATATCCAACTATTGATTAATCACTTACGGAATATTATATGAACCAATATTATTGGTCTTTACTGTTGCCATGCTATGTACTTAATATGAGAAAACTTTTAGGAAAATGACAAGATGTTCTAGTCCGAAGCAGTACAAGTAAAAATATATTGTAGCTTGAGCTGTATGGCCTATGAAATGGTGGTGTGAATCAGTTGATACTGCATTCCACCTTGAGAAAAAGTTCTCATTGTTTGTGAATGGTATGTTAGATTACGTAATGACAATTTGGGTCTTCAGTCCTATAAATACTCTGCTGTAGATGTTTGTTAATGATGCTTTGGGGAGTGGGGACAGACTCGAACCCACAACCTTATTGAAATATCATTTATTTGAGCAAATTAATATAGTGACCACTAATTATTTACACATCTTAATATCCTATACATGTTTTCAATCTGTGCCTGCATTGAAATATCATTGGCATCATAACAAGTGTTCTTCATGCACCAACTAGTGCAACTGTTGATGCATAACAGTCGGTTTAATTTTTTCGAATGGTTTCGTGTATGCAGGTGCTACTGTATTTTGCATGATGATAATGTCTTGGGTGCTATATTTAGCTTGTGGAAGGAATTAAGAACTGCTAAGTCATGGGAAGAAGTTGAGTTGACTGTTTGGGGAGAACTGAACAATTACAAGTGCTTCTCCTGATCGTTCAATTATTTGTAGCCTTGAACTGTCATTATTGATAACATCTCTGATCTCTATCTTAAAGTGATCCTCCATTACAATTTTATTTATCATAATTACCTTGTAGAGTAGACAAGTGTGTATTATTTATAATTATTTAATAATTTCATTTATAGTATTCAGAAATGTCATTTTTTTATTTATTTTATATATATATATATTTTTTATCTAAAATAATCTAAGGTGTATGTGATCTCGTAGTCAAGCATGTATCAATAGTTGCATTAGAATCGAAGTGATTGTATTTTAGCAAATTCGGGACATCTTCCTTTTGTTCTAATTTTTTTTCCTGTTTACGATACTTTTAACATATGGAGGGTTAAGGAGGTTTGATTTGATACTTATTACTTATATCTCTTGCTTTCACTCCAAGATTTATCTAATCAAGTGTATAATCAAGATGAAAAGATTTATTTTTGCAGCATAGTAGTGAGTTTTTATTAATTTCTAATTCTTCTTTGTTTAATTCAAGAATGAAAAAGGTTTCTCATTCAAAATATAGCCCAGAATTAGCCAATTAGGCACACCAAAATATTAAAGGTAAAAGATTAAAAATAATAATAATAATAGGTGACATGGCGTATGTCAACATGGCACGGGCCCAGACTTGCCATATTTCACCAAGTGACATCGATTTTGACTCAAAATATAGTCAAAAATCAGATACAGGCATACAGCATTATTAAAGGTAACGATAATACGTGGTTGGTTTAGTAGTATCTATATGCTTCTCACATCTACACGACAAAGTTGTGGGTTTAAGTTTTTCCCTAAAAACCCCAAGTTATTATAATATTTTATTTTATTTTTTAAAAAGAAAACAATATTAAAGGTGACATGTCATATTTGAGCAAGTTGCATATTTTGAGATAGTTCATTTTTGCTCACCCCCTTTCAAGGGAGGTAAGCATTACCCCCCTCCTAAACACATGACATGTGTCTATGGAGGGGTAAAATTGTTTAAAAATTTACTCCTCTATAGATACATGTCATCCATTTAAGAGGGGAATAATGGTTACCTCCCTTAAAAGGGTGAATAAAAGTGTTCTCTTTTGAGATGACATAGGCCCCGGTTGGCATATTTGACCAAGTGAGATCGATTTTGATTCATAATATACATATTTTGACATGGAATGGTGATCTTATCAAGAGTGTTTTTTGTGAAGACGATGTTACTGCAATATTGAGTATTCCTATCAGTAATAGCAGAGCTACGGATTCGCTGCAATGGCATTATGATCAGCATGGCTCCTACACTGCAAAATCTGGCTACTGGGTAGGTAAAGCTCTTCGGTCTGATACAGGTTCTTCCTTGACTGATCCTTTCTCATCTTCTTCAATCTCTTGGTGGAAATCTTTGTGGAGACTTCAAATCCCCTCTAAGATAAAACTTTTTGTTTAGAAGGCTTGTAATAATTTTCTTCCCACTTTTGAAGTCTTATTTCACCGAAAAATTCCTGTCAATATCCTCTGTCCCCTTTGTTTTTCCAAAACCGAATCCATTCTACACAGCCTTTGGGGTTGCAGTAAGTTGAAGCTTCTTCGTTCTACTTGGTTCCCAAAACTGGCAGACATTCACAAAGGGAAATCTCATTTTTTTGTGTTTATGCTGGATTGTTTCTCTTGTCTGAGTATTGTTGATCTGGAAATTTTTTGTGCTGTCCATAACATCTCTGTTGACAGGTCTATTAATGTTGATGATTGGGCTCGATGCTTTCTTGGTGATTTTCACAATGCTAGCTCTGTTATTGACAGTTATCCAGCTCCAGTTCATAATATTACTCAGGTTTGGACTCCCCCCACTCCAGGTTTTTATAAGGTTAACTGTGATGCGGCTATTAATACTGCTGGTTGCCTGGTTGGTTTCGGAATTGTTATTCGAGATTGGGAAGGTTTTGTGATGGCTTCTAGCTCACAACAGATTGCTGCCACCTTCTCCCCTCAAATAGCTGAAGCTGTAGCCATTTTTCGGAGTCTTCAACTTGTTATCAATTCGGGCTTGTCTCCCTGTTATGTTGAATCTGATGCCAAGACTGTTGTTGGTTGGATTAATGGTTCGAAATCTCTGGTTTCTGAGATTGGTCATGTTATTTCCGATGTTCAAAACCTGTTGGTTCCAGCTCGTTGTGTCTCTGTTTGTTTCGTTCCTAGAACGGCAAATCGTGTTGCCCATTTGTTAGCTAAAAACGGCCTCTCTTGTGTTGAGGACCTGTTTTGGCTTGAGGATTTTCCCTCTTGTATCAGTTCTGTAATTTCGGCTGAACGCCGTTAGTGTTCCTGTATTTCCTTCAAAAAAAAAATCAATTTTGACTTTTCAAGGTGCCATGCCTATATCTGATTAGGTACAACAATTTTAAAGATTTATTTTTTGTAACATAGTAATGACTTTTTATTCATTTCTAATTCTTCTTTGTTTAATTCAAGAATGAACAGTGATTTCCCAACCACGAGGTGGTTGCCTTCGTGGTCCAAGGTTTGGGATGAAAATCTCAAGTTCTTGGTTCTACTCTTGACAATTACATTGTGACCAGTCATCAGAACGCTAGCTTAGCTCTTGGAAGGACAGGCATGGGGGTGGGGCACGGGTAACTCCCAGTTTAGCGGTTCGAATCCTACCCAGATGAATACGAGTTCTGATTTACACATTTGTTTCTTTATGTGGCCGCAACAAAAAAAAAGAACAGTGATTCTCATTCAAAATATTCGGTGACAGTTGCTGATTCATTTAAGATTGCAATTATTTTTCTAGTTTCCTTTTTTTTGCTTGACTTCGGTGATTTTATAAGGTGTATCACCCATAGATCGTTTTTGTAAATGGCAAGGAATTATTTGGATGTGGTTCCCGTTTTGTTCCCATGACCTAATTCTATTGAAAGTACTGTATTCATCTTGTCTTGCCATCTCATGTACTTGAATTTAACTGAACATATCCATATATCTACTACTTCATTGGATCCAAATTAGTGTGCTGAGTGTTTTTTTTTTTTTTTTTTTCCTCCTTCTTCTTCACTATAAGACTATTATTTTTATGCACATCACCTCCTAGTAGAGATGGTTGTGCACCTCCCTTCCACACCTAGTGGTCAGGGGTTCAAGTCCCACCATGCGCATTTTACAAACATGTGTGGGGAGTTTTCTCCCGATTTGTGGGAGCAGCCCTCTCTCCGGTTGTGAGAGTTGTAGTCCTTATGTAACCTCTCTCCGATAGTGGGAGCAGTATTCCGGGCTGTGCTTGTAGAATTTAGTTAATCTCACCGGGTCCCGGCAGTAGTTGTATTTCAAAAAAAAAAAAAAAGACTATTATTTTTATATTTTAAATTAAGATAAATCAGTTTATTTGTTTTTCTAATTTATATTTTATTTTAAAGATATATATATCTTTTAGAAAAAGTAAATTTTTTTTACTTTTATCTTATTAAAAAAGTGATGCAGTAGAGTTTTGTAGTTAATTTCCACAAATATCCTATAACAATCCATATATTTATAATTTTATTCACACATAATAAAACCTAAAAAATCAATTTTTCAAAAGTTTTAGATTTTGAAGAAACTCTAACACAACCTAACCAACTCAAGGGGCGACGACAGTGTTGCCTCTTGGAACCAGAGGAGGCCGACCACCATCCTCCCATTCATTTTTTATTATTTTTATTTTTTTATTATCAATTTAAAAAATAAAAATTATTTTGTTACAAATATCAAAGGATATTGAAAGGTTATAAATGGAAAAAGTTAAAAATTTTACATTTGTAATAAGTCATCCAAAATGAAAAAACAAACATATACTTGGAAATAATAATTTATTCCCATATTAATTTATAAAATTTATTCATATATCTAACAAATTAAGGTGGCGTTTGGTTAAACGACGGAATGGTAATCGGAATGGGAATGAGAATGGGAATGGGAATGGAATTGAATGGAAAGCTGATTTCTTTGTTTGGTTGGGACTTTAGAATTAGCATCTGAATCAGTATTATTTTGTTTGGTTAACAACTGAATGGAATGGAATTAACTGTATTTTGACCAAAATACCCC
>CATOZR010000067.1:0-2500 GCA_954870605.1 Acer campestre
CGAAGGCCAACGTTGCACGGCCAAGGCTAAAATCGAGCACAAGGCATGCCCACGCCGAGGCACCAACGTGTGCTATTTGCACACGCCAAGGCACCAAGGAGTGGCTGGGGTGAGGGGGGCACCCCATGGCATCACTCTTTTGTGGGGCCCACCGGACTGACCTTACACCTCCCCCCCTAAAGAGGTTTTAAAGCACTTTCAGGAGTGTTTGGAGGGAACACACCTTATGCTTGAGCGGTCACCCAAGCCTATAAAACCTTCATTTAAAGAATTTGGCCACGATTTTTTCCAAGAATGCTTAGCATGAGGCCACAAACCACCATGCAAAATTTGAGCCAATTCTGAGAATTTTTTTTTTTGCCCCCGAAGGCCAACGTTGCACGGCCAAGGCTAAAATCGAGCACAAGGCATGCCCACGCCGAGGCACCAACGTGTGCTATTTGCACACGCCAAGGCACCAAGGAGTGGCTGGGGTGAGGGGGGCACCCCATGGCATCACTATTTTGTGGGGCCCACCGGACTGACCTTACACCTCCCCCCCTAAAGAGGTTTTTAAAGCACTTTCAGGAGTGGTGGGAGGGAACACACCCTATGCTTGAGCGGTCACCCGACCCTATAAAAACTTCGTTTGAAAGAATTTTCCGTGCCATTTTTTGCATGGATGCCTAGAATAGTGTCATAGACTATCTTGCAAAATTTGAGCCAATTCCGAGAATTTTTTTTTTTTTTTTCCCACCAAGGCCTTGCCTAGCCAAGGCCAAAATCAGCCCATGGTGCCCAAAATGTGCACACTTCTACCAAGCCGTGCCATAAAAACTTCGTTTGAAAGAATTTTCCGAGCAATTTTTTGCATGGATGCTTAGAATAGTGTCATAGACTATCATGCAAAATTTGAGCCAATTCCGAGAATTTTTTTTTTTTTCCCCACCAAGGCCTTGCCTAGCCAAGGCCAAAATCAGCCCATGGTGCCCAACATGTGCACACTTCTACCAAGCCGTGCCATAAAAACTTCGTTTGAAAGAATTTTCCGTGCCATTTTTTGCATGGATGCTTAGAATAGTGTCATAGACTATCATGCAAAATTTGAGCCAATTCCGAGAATTTTTTTTTTTTTCCCCACCAAGGCCTTGCCTAGCCAAGGCCAAAATCAGCCCATGGTGCCCAAAATGTGCACACTTCTACCAAGCCGTGCCATAAAAACTTCGTTTGAAAGAATTTTCCGTGCCATTTTTTGCATGGATGCCTAGAATAGTGTCATAGACTATCATGCAAAATTTGAGCCAATTCCGAGAATTTTTTTTTTTTTTTCCCCACCAAGGCCTTGCCTAGCCAAGGCCAAAATCAGCCCATGGTGCCCAAAATGTGGACACTTCTACCAAGCCGTGCCATAAAAACTTCGTTTGAAAGAATTTTCCGAGCAATTTTTTGCATGGATGCTTAGAATAGTGTCATAGACTATCATGCAAAATTTGAGCCAATTCCGAGAATTTTTTTTTTTTTCCCCACCAAGGCCTTGCCTAGCCAAGGCCAAAATCAGCCCATGGTGCCCAACATGTGCACACTTCTACCAAGCCGTGCCATAAAAACTTCGTTTGAAAGAATTTTCCGTGCCATTTTTTGCATGGATGCCTAGAATAGTGTCATAGACTATCATGCAAAATTTGAGCCAATTCCGAGAATTTTTTTTTTTTCCCCACCAAGGCCTTGCCTAGCCAAGGCCAAAATCAGCCCATGGTGCCCAAAATGTGCACACTTCTACCAAGCCGTGCCATAAAAACTTCGTTTGAAAGAATTTTCCGAGCAATTTTTTGCATGGATGCTTAGAATAGTGTCATAGACTATCATGCAAAATTTGAGCCAATTCCGAGAATTTTTTTTTTTTTTCCCCACCAAGGCCTTGCCTAGCCAAGGCCAAAATCAGCCCATGGTGCCCAAAATGTGCACACTTCTACCAAGCCGTGCCATAAAAACTTCGTTTGAAAGAATTTTCCGTGCCATTTTTTGCATGGATGCCTAGAATAGTGTCATAGACTATCATGCAAAATTTGAGCCAATTCCGAGAATTTTTTTTTTTTTTTCCCCACCAAGGCCTTGCCTAGCCAAGGCCAAAATCAGCCCATGGTGCCCAAAATGTGGACACTTCTACCAAGCCGTGCCATAAAAACTTCGTTTGAAAGAATTTTCCGAGCAATTTTTTGCATGGATGCTTAGAATAGTGTCATAGACTATCATGCAAAATTTGAGCCAATTCCGAGAATTTTTTTTTTTTTCCCCACCAAGGCCTTGCCTAGCCAAGGCCAAAATCAGCCCATGGTGCCCAAAATGTGCACACTTCTACCAAGCCGTGCCATAAAAACTTCGTTTGAAAGAATTTTCCGTGCCATTTTTTGCATGGATGCCTAGAATAGTGTCATAGACTATCATGCAAAATTTGAGCCAATTCCGAGAATTTTTTTTTTTTTCCCCACCAAGGCCTTGCCTAGCCAAGGCCAAAATCAGC
>CATOZR010000068.1:5000-7500 GCA_954870605.1 Acer campestre
GCAAGGCCTTGGTGGGGAAAAAAAAAAAAATTCTCGGAATTGGCTCAAATTTTGCATGATAGTCTATGACACTATTCTAAGCATCCATGCAAAAAATTGCTCGGAAAATTCTTTCAAACGAAGTTTTTATGGCACGGCTTGGTAGAAGTGTCCACATTTTGGGCACCATGGGCTGATTTTGGCCTTGGCTAGGCAAGGCCTTGGTGGGGAAAAAAAAAAAAAAATTCTCGGAATTGGCTCAAATTTTGCATGATAGTCTATGACACTATTCTAGGCATCCATGCAAAAAATGGCACGGAAAATTCTTTCAAACGAAGTTTTTATGGCACGGCTTGGTAGAAGTGTGCACATTTTGGGCACCATGGGCTGATTTTGGCCTTGGCTAGGCAAGGCCTTGGTGGGGAAAAAAAAAAAAATTCTCGGAATTGGCTCAAATTTTGCATGATAGTCTATGACACTATTCTAAGCATCCATGCAAAAAATTGCTCGGAAAATTCTTTCAAACGAAGTTTTTATGGCACGGCTTGGTAGAAGTGTGCACATTTTGGGCACCATGGGCTGATTTTGGCCTTGGCTAGGCAAGGCCTTGGTGGGGAAAAAAAAAAAAAAAAATTCTCGGAATTGGCTCAAATTTTGCAAGATAGTCTATGACACTATTCTAGGCATCCATGCAAAAAATGGCACGGAAAATTCTTTCAAACGAAGTTTTTATAGGGTCGGGTGACCGCTCAAGCATAGGGTGTGTTCCCTCCCACCACTCCTGAAAGTGCTTTAAAACCTCTTTAGGGGGGGAGGTGTAAGGTCAGTCCGGTGGGCCCCACAAAATAGTGATGCCATGGGGTGCCCCCCTCACCCCAGCCACTCCTTGGTGCCTTGGCGTGTGCAAATACCACACGTTGGTGCCTCGGCGTGGGCATGCCTTGTGCTCGATTTTAGCCTTGGCCGTGCAACGTTGGCCTTCGGGGGCAAAAAAAAAAAAATTCTCAGAATTGGCTCAAATTTTGCATGGTGGTTTGTGGCCTCATGCTAAGCATTCTTGGAAAAAATCGTGGCCAAATTCTTTAAAATGAAGGTTTTATAGGCTTGGGTGACCGCTCAAGCATAAGGTGTGTTCCCTCCAAACACTCCTGAAAGTGCTTTAAAACCTCTTTAGGGGGGGAGGTGTAAGGTCAGTCCGGTGGGCCCCACAAAAGAGTGATGCCATGGGGTGCCCCCCTCACCCCAGCCACTCCTTGGTGCCTTGGCGTGTGCAAATAGCACACGTTGGTGCCTCGGCGTGGGCATGCCTTGTGCTCGATTTTAGCCTTGGCCGTGCAACGTTGGCCTTCGGGGGCAAAAAAAAAAAAATTCTCAGAATTGGCTCAAATTTTGCATGGTGGTTTGTGGCCTCATTCTAAGCATTCTTGGAAAAAATCGTGGCCAAATTCTTTAAAATGAAGGTTTTATAGGCTTGGGTGACCGCTCAAGCATAAGGTGTGTTCCCTCCAAACACTCCTGCAACTGCTTTAAAACCTCTTTAGGGGGGAGGTGTTGGTTGAGAAAAGAGGTGCCCCGGTGCCTATGCTTGGGTTCCCCCCCATCCATCGAGGAGGATGGGTGAGGCATAGGCACACCCCGGAAGGCGGATCGATGAAAGGTTGTGGGTTTTGCGACGGTCGGAAACTTTCATCGATCCGCCGGCCACGGCCTGTGGGAAAGGAGTGCTCTGTTCGATCTTTCTCGAGAGGAGAGGGACGGTTCAACTCGGATTTTGGTCTTTCCAACGTACTTCACAGAAACGTGAGCATGGCTTCGGCTGTGGGATCGGAGTAATGAGGATACCGCGGTCGGGTCAGGAAATGAGTTTTTTAACCTCTCGTTGGAGATCGGCACCGTCACTAATTTCCCATCTGGCCGTTGGTGGAGATTAATCAATAATCTCCACCATGTCCCGTCGGAAAAATTTTTCAAATCCGTCGCAAATTTTTTCAAATGTTTTCACTTGGTCAAGTGGGCTTGTAGTGCTGTGTTCTATCTTTCTCGAGAGGAGAGGGACGGTTGAACCTCGGATTTTGGTCTTTCCAACGTACTTCACAGAAACGTGAGCATGGCTTCGGCTGTGGGATCGGAGTAATGAGGTACCGCGGTCGGGTCAGGAAATGGGTTTTTAACCTCTCGTCTGAGATAGGCACTGTCAGTACTTTCTCACTTGGCCGTTGTCATGTCCCGTCGCAATGTTTTTCAAATGTTTTCACTTGGTCAAGTGGGCTTGTAGTGCTGTGTTCTATCTTTCTCGAGAGGAGAGGGACGGTTGAACCTCGGATTTTGGTCTTTCCAACGTACTTCACAGAAACGTGAGCATGGCTTCGGCTGTGGGATCGGAGTAATGAGGTACCGCGGTCGGGTCAGGAAATGGGTTTTTAACCTCTCGTCTGAGATAGGCACTGTCAGTACTTTCTCACTTGGCCGTTGTCATGTCCCGTCGCAAATTTTTTCAAATGTTTTCACTTGGTCAAGTGGG
>CATOZR010000069.1:0-5000 GCA_954870605.1 Acer campestre
AGAGAACGAATCTCCACCGTTAGATTAGATTGATCTAGACCGTCCATTGAGGAGGTGGACACCTATAAATAGGTAGCTCCCCTCATTTGTAAAGGCATCCAAGCCTTCAAGCATTCAAGCATTGTAAAGCTTTCCTTAGCAATACAACTTGCCTTATTTCCAACCAAGCTCTCCTTATTCCCTTTTCTCTAGTCTCTCTTGTGTGTGTGAGAGTGACAAGTAAGGCTTACTTAGCAACATTACCCTAAAGTTGTCTAAGTGCCGCACGGGTTGGCTGCGCAAATTCTAAGCCCGTGACAGTTGGTATCAGAGCCTGGTTGTCAAGCAACCAAGGAGTGTGCACTAACCATGGTGTCCGACACTGAAGTTGCTACTAGAGGGGAAGAGCAAGGACGTGGGCGTGAGGAACAACGCACCCAGTCTAAACGTGGCAAGTCCAAGGGTCCATCCATGGACGCCTTGGAAGCTCGGATGGTTGGCTTGGAGGAAGCCGTCTCGGGGATGCAGACTACCTTGAGCGATGTCGTCGACCGTCTTGATGGCCTAGAGACGGATTATGGCGAAATAACTCAAGCCACCAAGTCCACCATCCGCGAGTTCCAAAAGGGCTTTAAGGAGGATGTATGTTTCCTCACTCAAGAGTTCCGCAACTTTCGCACCTTTGTGGAGAATGAATTGCGGGCTGTGCGTGCGGAAGTGGAGGATGTCCGCACCGATTGGGCTTTATACAAGAACAGCCCAACTGTTGGTTTTGGTGCAACCTCTAGCACCAGTACACTGAGTGCCATCCAAGTACCCAAGCCGGCTACATACAGTGGTACTCGTAATGCCATGGAGGTTGAGAACTTCCTTTTTGGTCTTGAACAATATTTCGAGGCCAAGGGTGCTCGTGATGATGCAACGAAGATCGCAAATGCACCCACCTTTCTTCGGGACGCCGCCCAATTATGGTGGAGACGCAAGCACGGAGACATAGGCAAAGGCATCAATCCCATTAATACATGGGAGGAGTTCAAGAAAGAGCTCAAAAGGCAATTCTGTCCCACTAATGCTGAAAAGGAAGCCCGTGGCCGTCTTCGCCGACTCAAGCAAACGGGTAGCATCCGAGACTATGTCAAGGAATTCACTACCCTATCTCTTGAAATCGAAGATATGTCCGAGAAAGACTCTCTCTTCTATTTCATGGATGGCCTAAAGGATTGGGCAAGGGTTGAGCTGGAGAGGCGGAATGTACAAGATTTAAATACCGCCATTGCCGAAGCCGAATCACTCACTGACTACTCCACCCAATCAAAGGAAAAGAAGTCCAACCAAGGCAAAAGTGGGGGAGACAAGCCCGGACAAAGGAGCCAAGGCCGCAAGGAAGAGGGACAACGGAAGCCTTCGAACACGGACAAGCGTAACAAGCCTAGTGGAGGTAAGTTCGAAGCCCCTAAACCTAAGTCTCCTTGTTTTATTTGTGATGGGCCGCATTGGGTGAGAGATTGCCCCAAGCGGAAAACTCTTAATGCTATCATGTCTCAACACGAGGAAGTCCAAGACGGAGGATACGAGGCAGGCATGGGATCTCTCAGGCAGCTTGGTGCACTCAAGAGTAACAATGCGCCATCAACCGCCACCAAGAAAGGGCTCATGTTCGTGAATGCCTCAATCAATGGCAAGGCTGTCCGTGCAATGCTAGATACGGGGGCAACACACAACTTTGTCGCCGTAGACGAGGCCAAGAAGCTGGGCCTCAAAGTTACAAGTGGAGGAGGCACAATCAAGGCCGTTAACTCACCAGCTACACCGATTGCAGGCATCGCCAAGGCCATCCCTGTTTGCCTTGGTGCATGGAGTGGGAAGCTCGATTTCTCCATAGTGCCGATGGATGACTTCCAAGTAGTGCTAGGCATGGAGTTCTTCGATCAGGTTCATGCCCTCCCCTTCCCAGCCGGGAACTCCCTCAGCATCCTCGACGGGAGCAAAACTTGCATGGTCCCAACGGAACGCATGGCCAAGGTGGAATCCAAAGCGTTGTCCGCCCTGCAGTTTAAAAGGGGGTTGAAGAAAGATCCTAGCTTCCTAGCCACCCTCCGGGAACTCAACGATGGAGAAGATCGAACCACCTCCTCGGATCCAACGCCTGACAAGGTCCAAGCCGTCCTTGAGGAATACAAGGACATAATGCCTAAAGAGCTTCCAAAGAAACTTCCACCTAGGCGAGAGGTGGATCATCAGATCGAGTTGGAGCCCGGTACCAAACCTCCTGCCATGGCACCTTATCGCATGGCACCCCCAGAATTGGAGGAGCTTCGGAAGCAACTCCAGGACTTGCTTGATTCGGGCTATATTCGGCCCTCTAAAGCCCCATACGGCGCTCCGGTTCTCTTTCAAAAGAAGAAGGATGGATCGCTCCGCATGTGCATCGACTATCGGGCCTTGAACAAGATCACCATCAAGAACAAGTACCCAATACCTTTGATAGCCGATCTATTCGACCAGCTAGGCAAGGCGTGCTACTTCTCCAAGCTGGATCTGCGATCAGGGTACTATCAGGTGCGCATTGCTAGCGGAGACGAACCCAAGACGGCATGTGTGACAAGGTACGGAGCTTTCGAATTCCTAGTCATGCCGTTTGGTCTCACTAATGCACCAGCCACTTTTTGCACTCTCATGAACAAGCTCTTCCATCCTTTCTTGGATCGGTTCGTGGTAGTATACTTGGACGACATTGTGGTGTATAGTCACACACTTGAGGAGCACATCCGCCACCTGAAGCAAGTCTTCCAAGTACTTCGGGAAAATGAGCTCTACATCAAGTTGGAGAAATGCTCTTTCGGCCAACGAGAGGTGGAGTTCCTTGGCCATCGGATACGGGATGGAAAGCTTATGATGGATGGTGCCAAGGTGAAAGCAGTCCAAGAGTGGGAACCTCCCACCAAAGTGCCGGAGCTAAGATCTTTCCTGGGGCTGGTCAACTACTATCGGCGGTTCATCCAGGGCTATTCAAGCAAAGCCGCCCCTTTGACCGATTTGCTCAAGAAGAATCAAGCATGGCAATGGTCCGACAAGTGCCAACAAGCATTCAACGAGCTGAAGAGAGCCATCTCGGAGGAACCGGTGCTTGTCCTACCCGACCACACCAAGGCATTTGAGGTACACACTGATGCCTCTGACTTTGCCATTGGGGGAGTCCTTATGCAAGAAGGCCACCCCATTGCATTCGAAAGCCGCAAGCTGAATGACACGGAGCGGCGGTACACCGTCCAGGAGAAAGAAATGACAGCCATCATCCATTGCCTTCGAGTTTGGCGACACTACTTGCTTGGTGCGACCTTCGTCATCATGACCGACAACGTTGCTACAAGCTACTTTCAAACTCAGAAGAAGCTTAGCCCCAAGCAAGCTAGATGGCAAGACTTCCTGGCAGAATTTGACTATCGGCTCGAGTACAAACCAGGCAAGGCAAATGTTGTGGCTGACGCGCTAAGTCGGAAAGCAGAGCTTGCAACCATGAACGCAAGTCAACCACAAAGCACACTTATCGACCGCATCAGGGAAGGGCTACAACAAGACCCCTTAGCCAAAAGCCTAGTGAAGCTAGCCAATGAAGGGAAGACAAGGCGCTTTTGGCTAGATGAAGGAGTTCTCCTCACCACCGGAGATCGGATGTACGTGCCAAAGTGGGGAAACTTACGGAAGGAGATTATCAAGGAGTGCCATGATTCTAAGTGGGCTGGTCATCCAGGAATGACGCGTACTCTAGCACTCCTCCAAAACTCCTATTATTGGCCTCAGATGCGGGACGACGTCGATGCCTACGTGCGAACTTGCCTAGTTTGCCAACAAGACAAGGTCGAGCAACAACGTCCAGCAGGCCTACTTGAGCCCTTACCCATAGCTGGGCGACCATGGGAGAGTGTCTCAATGGACTTCATCTCCGCACTTCCAAAATCCGAAGGGTGTGGGAGCATCATGGTGGTAGTCGACCGATTCAGCAAGTATGCCACCTTTATACCGGCACCTAAGGATTGCACAGCTGAGGAAGCTGCCCGCCTTTTCCTCAAGCATGTGGTAAAGCTTTGGGGAGTCCCACAAAGCATAGTAAGTGATCGTGACCCACGATTCACTGGGAGGTTCTGGACGGAGCTCTTCAAGATGTTGGGGACTGAGTTGAACTTCTCAACCAGTTTCCACCCCCAAAGCGATGGGCAGACTGAGCGCTTCAATGGGCTATTGGAGCTATACTTGAGGCATTATGTGAGCGCTCACCAGCGAGATTGGGCGAAACTACTAGATGTTGCCCAATTTTCATTCAATCTCCAAAGGAGCGAGGCTACCGGCAAGAGCCCATTTGAGATAGTCATGGGGCAACAACCAATGACCCCTAATGCCATTGCCTCAACTTATGGAGGAAAGAGCCCCGCGGCTCATAAGCTCGCAAGGGAATGGCACGAGCAAGCCGATATCACGCGAGCATGCCTAGACAAGGCCGCCCAAAAAATGAAGAAATGGGCGGATACCAAGCGACGACACTTGGAATTCAATGAGGGAGACTTAGTGCTCATCAAACTCCTACCCCAACAATTCAAATCTTTGAGACAGGTACACAAGGGGTTAGTGAGGAAGTATGAAGGCCCATTTCCGATCATCAAACGAGTGGGCAAAGTCTCCTACCAAGTCCAACTTCCACCAAGGCTCAAGATCCATCCGGTCTTTCATGTGAGCTTTCTCAAACCATACCATGAAGACACGGAAGACCCAAGCAGAGGCGAGTCCAAGCGAGCACCAACCGCCGTAGTCACCGCATTCGACAAGGACGTAGAATGCATTTTAGCGGACCGGGTGATTCGGAGGAGAGGTGTTCCAAACTATACCGAGTACTTGGTGAAATGGAAAGACCTCCCCGATAGCGAGGCGAGTTGGGAACGAGGGGATACACTTTGGCAATTCGCCGAGCATATCCAACGATACAAGAATGAAGACGCGACGAGGACGTCGCGAGCTTAAGTGGGGGA
>CATOZR010000069.1:17500-20000 GCA_954870605.1 Acer campestre
ATTACTCCGATCCCACAGCCGAAGCCATGCTCACGTTTCTGTGAAGTACGTTGGAAAGACCAAAATCCGAGGTTCAACCGTCCCTCTCCTCTCGAGAAAGATAGAACACAGCACTACAAGCCCACTTGACCAAGTGAAAACATTTGAAAAACATTGCGACGGGACATGACAACGGCCAAGTGAGAAAGTACTGACAGTGCCTATCTCAGACGAGAGGTTAAAAACCCATTTCCTGACCCGACCGCGGCACCTCATTACTCCGATCCCACAGCCGAAGCCATGCTCACGTTTCTGTGAAGTACGTTGGAAAGACCAAAATCCGAGGTTCAACCGTTCCTCTCCTCTCGAGAAAGATAGAACACAGCACTACAAGCCCACTTGACCAAGTGAAAACATTTGAAAAACATTGCGACGGGACATGACAACGGCCAAGTGAGAAAGTACTGACAGTGCCTATCTCAGACGAGAGGTTAAAAACCCATTTCCTGACCCGACCGCGGTACCTCATTACTCCGATCCCACAGCCGAAGCCATGCTCACGTTTCTGTGAAGTACGTTGGAAAGACCAAAATCCGAGGTTCAACCGTCCCTCTCCTCTCGAGAAAGATAGAACACAGCACTACAAGCCCACTTGACCAAGTGAAAACATTTGAAAAACATTGCGACGGGACATGACAACGGCCAAGTGAGAAAGTACTGACAGTGCCTATCTCAGACGAGAGGTTAAAAACCCATTTCCTGACCCGACCGCGGTACCTCATTACTCCGATCCCACAGCCGAAGCCATGCTCACGTTTCTGTGAAGTACGTTGGAAAGACCAAAATCCGAGGTTCAACCGTCCCTCTCCTCTCGAGAAAGATAGAACACAGCACTACAAGCCCACTTGACCAAGTGAAAACATTTGAAAAAATTTGCGACGGGACATGACAACGGCCAAGTGAGAAAGTACTGACAGTGCCTATCTCAGACGAGAGGTTAAAAACCCATTTCCTGACCCGACCGCGGTACCTCATTACTCCGATCCCACAGCCGAAGCCATGCTCACGTTTCTGTGAAGTACGTTGGAAAGACCAAAATCCGAGGTTCAACCGTCCCTCTCCTCTCGAGAAAGATAGAACACAGCACTACAAGCCCACTTGACCAGTGAAAACATTTGAAAAAATTTGCGACGGGACATGACAACGGCCAAGTGAGAAAGTACTGACAGTGCCTATCTCAGACGAGAGGTTAAAAACCCATTTCTTGACCCCACCGCGGCACCTCATTACTCCGATCCCACAGCCGAAGCCATGCTCACGTTTCTGTGAAGTACGTTGGAAAGACCAAAATCCGAGGTTCAACCGTCCCTCTCCTCTCGAGAAAGATAGAACACAGCACTACAAGCCCACTTGACCAAGTGAAAACATTTGAAAAAATTTGCGACGGATTTGAAAAATTTTTCCGACGGGACATGGTGGAGATTATTGATTAATCTCCACCAACGGCCAGATGGGAAATTAGTGACGGTGCCGATCTCCAACGAGAGGTTAAAAAACTCATTTCCTGACCCGACCGCGGTATCCTCATTACTCCGATCCCACAGCCGAAGCCATGCTCACGTTTCTGTGAAGTACGTTGGAAAGACCAAAATCCGAGTTGAACCGTCCCTCTCCTCTCGAGAAAGATCGAACAGAGCACTCCTTTCCCACAGGCCGTGGCCGGCGGATCGATGAAAGTTTCCGACCGTCGCAAAACCCACAACCTTTCATCGATCCGCCGACCGGGGTGTGCCTATGCCTCACCCATCCTCCTCGATGGATGGGGGGGAACCCAAGCATAGGCACCGGGGCACCTCTTTTCTCAACCAACACCTCCCCCCTAAAGAGGTTTTAAAGCAGTTGCAGGAGTGTTTGGAGGGAACACACCTTATGCTTGAGCGGTCACCCAAGCCTATAAAACCTTCATTTTAAAGAATTTGGCCACGATTTTTTCCAAGAATGCTTAGAATGAGGCCACAAACCACCATGCAAAATTTGAGCCAATTCTGAGAATTTTTTTTTTTTTGCCCCCGAAGGCCAACGTTGCACGGCCAAGGCTAAAATCGAGCACAAGGCGTGCCCACGCCGAGGCACCAACGTGTGCTATTTGCACACGCCAAGGCACCAAGGAGTGGCTGGGGTGAGGGGGGCACCCCATGGCATCACTCTTTTGTGGGGCCCACCGGACTGACCTTACACCTCCCCCCCTAAAGAGGTTTTAAAGCACTTTCAGGAGTGTTTGGAGGGAACACACCTTATGCTTGAGCGGTCACCCAAGCCTATAAAACCTTCATTTTAAAGAATTTGGCCACGATTTTTTCCAAGAATGCTTAGAATGAGGCCACAAACCACCATGCAAAATTTGAGCCAATTCTGAGAATTTTTTTTTTTTTGCCCCCGAAGGCCAACGTTGCACGGCCAAGGCTAAAATCGAGCACAAGGCATGCCCATGCCGAGGCACCAACGTGTGCTATTTGCACAC
>CATOZR010000071.1:0-29922 GCA_954870605.1 Acer campestre
AAAAATGTATCCCCAGAAACCATCATGAACATCATAAATTGTAGTTGAACCAGAAACATACAAAATGGAAAGGATCATGTTTAGAT
The DNA here is from genome assembly GCA_954870605.1 of Acer campestre. Lineage (NCBI taxonomy): Eukaryota > Viridiplantae > Streptophyta > Magnoliopsida > Sapindales > Sapindaceae > Acer > Acer campestre. Next base: position 87 of record CATOZR010000071.1, read on the forward strand.
ACAATAAGAATTACAAAAATGTACAGGGTCTTCAACAACACAATCAAATTCCAAGCATTGATAACATAATTAACATAAGATTTATATTATAAAAATAAAATAAAATAAACCTGGGTTCGGTGGCCAGTTTCTGTTTCGATTCCTTAACGCTTGGAGATTGCTTGCTGCCACTGAAGTGAAAGTCAGAAACAGAGAGTGGACAAGTTTTTGAAGAAATGGATTGACAAACAGATGTGGGTATTGGGTATTTGGGCCTGTTTTTTAATCGCTGCCTGTGGGCTATGACTACAGTTATTATGTTATGTCCCTCAACTCACTTATTTGCCTACTTATTTATGCCTTTAAATATCTCTGGAAGAATTGATAATGTGTGAAAAATCTAATGGCTGGTTTCAACAGTAACATACTAAATTCTAATTAAATTTGTATCTAACCTAACATGAAAATTTGACCAGGCTTGGCCAGGTTAGGTGTATTGTAATTTAATTGAAAATTTGATTGGATATTATTTAATACATTTTAAGTTCCTAATCAAATACAATGCCGAGTAACAAGCAAACTATAAGACAACGAAAAACAAATGAAAATTTGAAAAAATAAAACCTAATATGCATTGAAAATAATTAAGCAAAGATGAGCAGAAGAATTCCATAGTTTATTAATTACATGATCCAAGCTGCTGCGGTTTTGTGATCTCCTAAACACATGTGGAGTTAGGACAAGGCCAGGTCTACATACACACTCATATATAGCGTCAGGGACGTAACCAGGATTACACACTAGGATGGGCTAGAATAATTTTTTTTTTCCGATCATTAACATTATGAGAAAATTGTATTAATTAAAAACAAAGATACATTCAGTTAAGAAGACAAAGCAGAGATTACTCTATAAATGTATATTCTAATTCATTACTTTCTAGAAAATATATATATATTTTATTTAATTATTAGTTTAGTTTTGTTATGATGGAGCATTCACGTCATATAAAAAAATAAATATTCACTTATATTACTATTTGCTAACAAATTTAAAAACAAAAGAATAATTAAAAAAAATTAATAAGCATGTATTTAAATTTCAACAAAAACAAAAAGAAATTTATTAAACATTAATGTTAATTTGTAAATTAAAATTAGAATAACTAATACTTAGATTAATTCTAAAATTTAATTACAAAACAAAATATTTAAATTTATAATATTCATAAAAATATACCTAATTGGAAGATGAATTATTGATGTTGATAAAAAGGTTGGATTAAAATTTAGAGAAAGATAAGAGAGAAAAGAATTATTAAAGAAAAAGCAAAAAAAAAAAGAAAAAAGAATTACTAAAAAAAACTTACTTGTTCCTAGCAAACTGTTGCAGTATGCAGTTGTCAGAAAAAAAAAAAAAAGCAAAAAAAAATTTGAAACCTTATTGTTGACTTTAGCCGCCTCGAGACTCGTGATAGACTGATAGGTAAAAGAGTTGCACAGTATATATAGGCATATATGATATATCTGTTATTGTTTTAGACAATCCTACACTGTGTAGGTTTCAGTATTATTATTTTATTTATTTATTATTTTTTTTAACTTACAATTTTTTTAAAAAAGGCTAGGGTGGGCTTAAGCCCACCCTAGCCCAGCCCAAGGTCCGTCCCTGTATAGCGTATAGTGTACTTAGAGTATCTTCAATATAGACATGGCTTGTAAAAAAAAGAGATAACATGTAAGATTAATAGACATTTTGTTAAAATATCTTTCTTCAATTCAATGCAGCAGTGCATATTTAACATCAAGTTGACGTGGCAAAAAAATATATTAGACATTGTTAATATGACCGTCTACTTTCAGACGGCCTGTTGCACAGCTATTTTTTTGGTTGACTCAGCAAGTAATTAAAACTGACATTAATTTTTCATCTCTATTTAGTAAGGAAATAAAATAAAAAATAAAATGGGAAGAAAAATATATAGATCATTAAAAAAATTGTGTTTTAGACGAAAACATTAGAGACTAAATTTTGAGTTGATTGTCTATCAAGTCTATTAGACCCTGTTTGATTTTTCCACTTAATACTTAATGACACTTAATGTGCTCTATTAAGTTATTTTGTTTGTTTTTTTAGGTGATGAAATCACTTAAAGAACCCCTAAAACCACTTGTTTATAAAAGTGAAAAATTTTCACTTTTCAATTAATAGAAATCCACTAGAATTTAATGCAATTTTTTTATTTCCAAAACTATCCTCACCAATCTAACTTATTTTCAATTTTATCTTCTATTAAAACGCTATTCATATTAATATAATTTTTTTCTTCTCACCATAAACAATTATAGCATCACAAAACCTAGTTGCTTCAAAAATCAAACAACTAGATAATGGTTTTCCTAGCGTATTCCGGATTCCAGTAAGGACTCATTTTTTTTTTTTTTTTCATAATTTGATAATTAGTTTCAATAATTATTTTAGTGTTTGATTGCATCTCTTTTACTTGTTTTAAAAATTATATGGGTTTGTTTTAGACCCAAGCAAATTAATAACTGGAGAATGGTTGTCATGGTGAGTTTGTTATGAATTTTTTTTGGTGGGTTTTGAGATGTTAATTTTAATTAATAAGCAAAAAAAAAAAAAAAAAAAAAAGTTATGTATATATTAGACGATTTATTACTATATATTTGAATTGGCCTTAAAGCAAGAGAATTCCAAATCATCTGTACATATGTATATACTGTATATGTGAACTGGGCTTAAAGCGTAACATCATTTTTTTATTACACTTGTTATTAATTTATACCGGTTTGTTCTTATATTTCCATAGATCCATTGTAATCAATTCTTCAATATAACTAAATTACGATTATGTTTGGGATCTGAGATCAAATATTTTAGTACATTTAGATTTTAGTGTCACTCAAGAAATATAAAAACAGAAGGGAGAGGGGAAATAATTGATGTTCAACTTGCTAGCATCTGTTTTACTTATTTTGAAAATTAGTGTTACAAATGTCAGGTAATTTTCATATAGTAGATAAGGTAGCATTGACACTTTCATATATATATATATAAAGATTACAATACTTAAAGTGAGTAAATGGGATTTCACTAAAACAAAAAATAAAAATTCATATAAAATTTTTAATTATTTATATAAATTTAAAATATTATAAATAACTAAATAATTTTGTTTTACAATTATTAAATTATTTGTTATAGTTATATATATTAAAATGTAAATATATAACAAATAATAGTTATAAGGGTATATATGTAAAAGTATTAATTTTCAGATATTTGTAACTTAAAAAAACAAACGACTTATCACTTATATTCAGTTTTCAGTGAAAAAAAAAACAAACATAAAGGTTGCATCCGGACACGTTGGAGGCCTTGATGTGTGCACAAAATTGGATATGGGCTCCTCTTCGAGATACGAAAAATTTCAAATTATGTTATACTTTTATATAATATTAGTTACTATTGATGTTGATAATACTTTTTTGTTTTTTATTTTATTTTTATTATTATTAGGTCGCATCCCAGAAGAAGAAGTATATGGACTGAAGGAGTAGATGACGAAGAGCTGGTAGCACCATCTTGATTTATTGTTGTGTTTTGGATTTTTAGATTTGGGTTATTATTAATTTTAGTAGTATGTAAAAATTGTTCTATTTGGAGAGTTGTAAAAATTGTTCTATTTGGATTAATGGTTTTAATATGGGTCAAAAAAATATATGTTAAAAATATGGGTCAAAAAATATATGTTAAAAATATGGATCAAAATCCGGGTCAAAATATATGTTAAAATTTAAAAATATGGGTCTAAAATCTGGGTCAAATCTGGGTTAAATTTTGGATCCAAATCCAAATCATAATATGGGTAACAATGAGGGTTAAAGGGTGGGCTTGGGTAAAACCCTGTTTTTTGCGGGCTTGGGTAAAGCCCTACCCTCATGCATACAATTGTTATTTGGGCTGGGTTTAAGCCCTTTGAAATTATGAGGGCTTTTTGAGGGCTTGGGTCCAGTGCTGGCTTGGGCCCTCAAATTGCCAACCCTAGGCGGAGACTTCCATGGATTGTGCGTTCAACATCGAATCCATGTTTTAAAGCAGGACAAAAAGTACAAGGAATGCTAGTTTGGTGGTTTTCCACATTTAAGCGATACACAAAAAAATATTAAAAAAAAAAATCTCCAAATTTGAACAGCTAATTGAGATTTTCTTCTTATGCAATCCCTAAAACACAAAACAATCTGAAAACCTAAATAAAATAAAAGAGAAAAAGCAACTTGAAAATGAAATCGAAATGGATAAATAAAAGCAAAAAGCAGCAACCCAGAAAAGGCCTAACCACACCAAAGAAAAAGAACAGCAGGACAGCCACGAAACAGAGGCCACCCAGAAAAACGAACACACAAAAATTAGCCAAAAATACTCCACTCCTCAAAGTCACCAGCCAAACTAGACCCCATTTTAGATAACTTGTCAGCAAAAAAAATTGGAGGCTCCGGAAGAGAAACGAATCACTGTGCCACCCAGAAGAAGCCTTAAATGTTAAGGACACCAAATGGAGAGAGAAAAATAAAGTCCGCAAAAAGCAGCAACCCAGAAAAGGCCTAAGCACACCGAAGACAAAGAACAGTCGGACAGCCACGAAACAGAGGCCACCCAGAAAAACCAAACACAAAAATCAGCCAAAAACAAAGGCTCTGGAAGTGAAACGAATCACTGTGCCACCAAGAAGCTAAGATTTCTTCGAATATCATAGATAACGTTGACGTGTTTTAAATTTCCCACTCCATTATTAATCCAAGAGACAGCACCACAGAGTCCTAACTATCTCGATATTGCGACCCACAAAGGATGGAATAGAGACACAAAGGACACACGCAATTCACCCGTACCCACCGCCACCTCATGCAATTCAGCCACAAGGTCACAACTTCCTCGTCCAAGGACAGTGAAGAAAAACATGATTCAGAGATTTGACTGCTCAATTTTTTACATATTCCAATAAAAAATTGTAAAAATCATAACATATAGACTATAGAGTATACATTAAAAATAACAAAGCAAGATCAAACACAACAAAAACATAATTTATCAAGAAGCCGCAGCAGAAAGAACAAAAGTACAACATAAAAATTTAAAAAAAAAAAAAAAAAAAAAAGTACAACATCCAAGCATACATAAACATAAACAAGAACAAAAACAAAAGAACAATATCCAAGCATACATAATTTTCCAACAGTGTGAGTTTCACTATGCCTTGACCTAACCCGACCCGACTCGACCCGACTTAGAGTGAGTCAGAATCGGAGAAAGTTCTCCACATCGAGGTAAACAGGCTCTCCTTGATAAGTGACATAGCTTTTTCTGGTTGCCTGAATCTGCAATTCTCCATCTTGGCGGCGATAAATGGTGAGTTTATCGCCAGGTTCAAGACGTTTAGTTTCTGCAAATTGTCGCCACCCCACTGTAAAGACAGGAATTACTCGGGCACCGGGCCGGGTGTAGTACCGGAGTGTCAACACTTCTTCATTTGATTCCTTGAACTGCAAATCCATAAGATTTGTTCCTTGCGGAAACGGGAGATGCTGAATAATCTCGGTTGGAAGTGAAGGTTTTGTACGAATTTCATTATAGGTGAGGATTTTAGAGACAGTGAATGGCTGCATAGCCATGGTTATAATTGTCGAATCTCTGTGCAGAGTTCTATATTTGGTATGAATATATGAAAGATTGTTGCTTTAATGTATAGGCACATGTGAGAACTCTTATCGGAAGTTATCGGAAGGAAAAAGACAAAATTATGTCTACGTACTCTCGTATTTTTTTTTCAAAAAATGAAAAATGAAAAAACCATTCTCGTGCCATTCTTTCTTGTTATCTCTTTAATATTTTATTATATTTGTATGTTGATTTAGCTGTAAAATATAAATGTTTTGATATAACTACTTCAATTCCAACTTTCCAAGGATATTATCAATGTTTTGATATAAATTACTGGTCTGAAAGCACATCAGTACCTCATAGTAGAGCTAATAATACACCTCCCTTCCACATAAGTGGTGAGAGGTTCAAATCCCACCATGTGTATTTATTCTTTTACCATTATCACTTATTCCATGAGTTCTTAAAATCTATACATGATATGAACACCTTCAATAGTTTCATCTAATTTCTTCAAGAACTTTCTTTCTATTCCAATATTTTCAGTCATCAAATCTTGTTAAATATTTTTAAGTTTTAGGAGGAGTTTGTTTTTTTTATTTGAAATCTTAAAGTGTCTAATCCAACAATTAAATCTTGTACATGGACGGGTGGTTAACTGGTTATACAAAAAGACAATTATCTTTTTGTTATTTTGTTCCAGTTATTTTTGTACTTCTGTTCTTTCAGCTGCTGCTTCTTAATAAACTATGATTTTGTTGTGTTTGATCTTGATTTGTTATTTTTAATGCATAATAAATATATATATATTATGATTTTTACAACCTATATAACTGGAATAATAGTGGTAAACTCTTTATGGCCATATTATTTTCCAGCCTTTTATCTTTGAACTTTGAATTTTGATGTAAACCTCGTTTACTACTTCACTCCATTCCACTTCTCTTATTATTATTGTTATTGGCATATTAAATATTGTATTAGGTTGGTTTTGTTTGAATAAATTTGTCAATTTGTCAAAAAATATATATATTGTATTAGGTTTGATTAATTAGATGTATTCAACTCTATATGTATACAGGCCAAAATCATAAATAACCCTAAATTAAAGGAGTATTCAAAAAATATATTCTCTCAATAATTATTTATTTATTTATTTATTATTATTTTTTTATCCAAGAGAAGTGATTTAGGATAATCATCTTCATCGTCTCTATCAATGGAAAAGTTTTGTTATTCTACACTAACACCCTTGTTTGACCATGATAAGGTCCAAAATACCCTTGGGTGTCAGTGTAAAAAAAAAAATTAGTTTTTACTATTATACAAGGGTATTTTGAACCCTACCATGGTCAAACATGGGTGTTAGTGTAGAATAACAAAACTTTTTCATCTAAGTATCTTTGATCAAAACCTCAAGGGGTGCAGTGTAATTTACCCTTAAAGTTATATAGGTTGAAAATATATATAATGTATGACAAATTAACTTTATTGAACACAGTAGATATATTAAAATACAATATATATTTGTTTATATATGGTTTTAAAAAATCAATCAAAGAATGTCAGCATTTGAAAAAGCACTTACTTTTCCATCAAAAAAAAAAGAAAAAAAAGAAAAAGCACTTACTTGTATGAAACATTTTGTATATATGGTGCAGACGTGGCGTTTGTGGTCTCGTGGATATGTGGGGTCATAATGTTGACCTTTTGTAGTTCCAGAAAAGGACAGTCCTTTTGTGTGCCGGATTGTGGAACTGGAGATAGTGGAGGAGTATCACAGAGATGGCGGTTGGTGTCTTGGTGAAAAAAGCGATCTGTTAATTCTCTCGATTTAATCGATTAATTCCACCTATTATTACATTTTTCATTTTTCATTTTTTTCAGCTTTAAAATTTACTTGTTTGATTTAAAAACTTAAAAGTTAAAAATCAATAATATAAGATTTAATGATTGAGAATGCCAAATAGGATCCTAATCTTTATTTTTTATTTTTCACACTTTTATTACTGCCATTGGAATAAAAAGCGTTTGTCTAAGATTCTGTGTCTTTTCTCACTTATTACAGCTAGAGGTGGCCACGATTCTAGTTGAACCGTCAGTTTTATCAGCGGTTTAACCGGAACCGTACGGCCAAAACTGAAACCTAAACCGCCGGTTTTGGTTTCGGTTTCGGTTTCGGTTTGGTAATCCTAAAAACCGACCAAAACTGGCAATTTAACCGTCAATTTTGTTCGCGGTTTAAACCGTTGGTTTTAAATTAAAAAAATATATTTTAAAAAAAATCGACGAATCAGAAGTTGTCACATGACACTTTTTTGAATTTTTTTTTTTTGAAAAACTACCCAAAACCGAAACCGAGCCCTAAACTGACAGTTTTAAAACCGAAACTGTAAAACTGCCGATTTTAAACCGTGTAATAAACAGAATTTTCGGTTTCGGACCGAAACCGAAACCGAAACCGAACTGTGATTTACAGCCAACTATGTGTCTCCATCAAAGCTGACTGCAGAATACGTAGAACATAAAAAACATATTCACCTAATCACAATTGACACAAAACAACAATGATTATTATATTAATTTTGTCATATTATAAATCGCAACTTGCATCTTAGCTTGCAAGCTATTGACTGAGACGTACATTCTATTAATTTGGAAGCTGTATAGGAGACGTATTACATTATGTCATTACCAATATCCATTGTCTATATATATATATATATAGTGAGGAGCATACCATTAGACTCACTTGATTTTCGAAATTCATTTGGATTGTGTACATTTAAAATATATATATATATATTACAATCTAATTTAACCCTTACATACTTAATTATAACAATATGTATTTTAAAAACAATACCGTTGGAAATATCTTATTGAGATCTTTAAAATGATATTGATATACATATTCAATTTATTTATCAATTATATATTTAAATAATATTAAACTTTTAAAATAATTTAAATATTTATTAGGAGAATATTCTTTAAAAATACCTTTTTGATGTAAAATTTGATGTTAAACATTAGAATGGAAAAAAATGTAGTGTAAATATATTCTCAAAAGATTATCATTCAAGCTAAAGATATAACGAACACTACTCATGGATCACCTGCCACTCGCCTGTGTGTGGGAGCCCAGATATGTAGTTGTGATAATTAGTTATATGAAAAGGACAACACTTTGTGGGCCCACATGTTTTGGAAGAAATTGAAAACAAAAAGTTTATTTAATGATTGGAATGAAGATTGTTCTTTTTTGTTTAATATTCTGTCTCTTTCAGTTTAGACCGATTCAGAAAGTTTGTTAATAAACAATGTCGGCCACAGAATGGACTTTGAATATTTAACAGGTCCCATATTTTTCAGGGAAAGGCAGCTGATAGTATAACCTATTGTAAATTGCAACAAATCCTGCATATTTCCTTATGTCTTACGGTTAGAGCATCCATTGATGTCTACGGTTAGAGCATCCACAATGGTGGAGACCCAAACACAAGACTTATTTTTGCAACATCATCAAATATGAGTCTTATTTTTAAATAATGGGTTTTCCCATTTAGGTCATATTTATTTGGGTCTCTTTTCCTCACAATGGGACTAAATTAAAAAAAGAGAAAACGGATCCATTTTTTTACTTTTTTCCAAACAATCATTACTCTTCTTTAAAATATTATATACATGTATATATATAAATAAATAAATTATATAAGATATTTTAAATATCTACACTATCAATAATTATTTAATAAATTATAATTAATTTAAAATAAAAAAATTATTAATTTAAAATTATCACAACTGAATTATATCAACAATAAAAATAAATATTTAAAACAAAATATTGTATACGATTAGACATGACGCTGGTTTCAGTTCGATTCCGGCTTCGGTTCCGAACCTTCAAAACCGGTTCCGATTCCTATTTTGAAGGTTTAGTTTTGGTTCCGGTTTTGAAGGTTTGGTTCCGATGGTTCGGGTATGGCGGTTCCGAAGGTTCGGTTTCGGTTCCGGTTCCGGTTCCGGTTCCGGTTTCGTCGGTTAGAGGAGATTAAAATTTTGTTGTTTGTAATATTGTACTGTGAAGAGGAAAGATAACATTATATGAGGTGAGTGGATTGACTTGATACAGACTACATATGAAGATTGAGATGCCATGAACGTCGATAAATATTGTAGTGTTGAACTTTGATGAATATTGTGAACTTAATTTTGGTTTTGAGATTCTTGTGTATATAATAGTTTTGAGATTTTTTTTGGATATTAATTTTGTATAAATTAAATTGTTAGAAAGAAATACCTATTGTGCTGATTTTAATGAATGATTGATATTTGTTGTTTGTAATTAGTTAAAAAATAAATTATCAGGTAGTGATATTAATGCAACTAAATTAGAGAATAATTGTTATTATAAATGATTTAAAATGCTTAATTAATAAGTTATAAACCATTCATTTTATAGATCATTTTTTTAAAACCTAACCTGCATTAATTAAGAATATTATATATATTCCATCGGTGTGGTTTTCGCGTGCATTAGCCGGTGTGACTAATAAAACCTAACCTGCATTAATTAAGAAGCTACAGCAAAAAGCACACAAGCCGTGAGCATCTCGAAACCATTAAGGCATTACCTCTTTTGTATTAGTTTAATATTTTTGACTTTTCCATGCATGATATAATTACCGTATATAAAGGAATCACCATGGAAGAAAAATATAGATGGACGTACGTGGACGGGTCACCGGTGGTTATACAAAAATCATGATCAAACAATTATTATTATTAAAGGGTAATTACCCTGGTGACCATCAATTTTGTTTCATCAATAGAGGTCTGCTCCATCAATGAAGATCTGAATTTTATTATTATTATTTATCTTCATCGGATCTCCAATGGTGGAGGTCTGTTCAATCTCCATCAATGGAGGTTTGAAAAAAAAAAAATAGTTTAGAAGATTGAAAATTGGAGGCGAAATTGAAAAATTAAAAATTGGAAGTTTTTAGGAACATTACACACTGAAATGTAATTTTAGCCTATACTCATTATATAATTTCAGAGTGTAAATATGATTATAAAAAAAAAAAAAAAAAGGACCTTAAGAGAGAGTGGAATGGAGATGCCAACAATGAAGAGAAAAAAGGGCATGATAAAATAAGCTAAATTGCAGCCATTTCATGGTGTATGACTAGGGATGTCAATGGTACGGGTTTTCCATTACCATCCTTAATATCAATTTGTATGAGAAATACCATCCCCGATGAATACCCACATTAAAATAAATGGTGCGGGTATGGGGATTCCCCATTAAGGGATCGGTTTTTTGCCCCATACCATCCCCATCCCCATCCCCATCCCATTAATGTATTTTTTATTTATTTATGACTTTTTGATAAATATCATATAAATAGTATTGAATAATATAAAAATAATAGTGTGAGGGGTATATTATATATAATGATATAGGATGGATTAGTGTTTCAATGGAGGAAAACAAACTGGAAAAAAAGAGAGGGAAAAATATGTTTATATATATATATATATATTTATACTGATAGTGGGTACAGGGATGGGACAGGGCGGCAGGGACAGAGCCAAGATTATGTTAGCATCGTGAAATAATGGGTTAGATCGACATATATATTAGAAGTTGTGTTAAACAAAACATTAAATGAAAAATATTGTTGTTTATATTTTAAAACATTGATTTTTTATTAATTATTTAAAATGAATAATAATTTTTTACTGAGATAAATTATCTTAATTTGTATATTTATGAAAAACATTTAAAATGATCTCCTTTTTTTTTTTTTTTTCGAAATATTACATAAATTCAGACTTGAACCCACGACCTCATAGCATGAGTGTGAGAGATATACCACCAGACTAAACTCAATCATCTTGTCTATTTAAAATGATCCTTGAATATGATGAAAACATATTAAAAATAAGAAAAATGCTAGATATTTCAACTCATATCTCAACTTGTAACTTATGGGGGTGTATTGGATTGGGATTTTAATAGACAATTTTGGGGTGCAAGGATTTTATGGATTTGCAAGACTATTAGGATTATTAGGATCGTTAGGACTATACTTTTAGGATTATTAGGATTATATGGACTAGATTTTTACGATTTTGAAAGAGTCTTTAGACTTTATTTATAGACTATTATGATCATCTAAACTTTATTTCAAAACTTTTTAGACTTTTAAAAATATGAACTTTCAAGAGTTGATTATAGTATTCAATTTTCTTCCCAAGTTCCATGCTCTATAATCTTGTTGAGGGCAGTCATTGAACAACAAAAATTGAATAAGAAACATGTATAAGCTATGAAGAGAAGTAATAAAATTTTAAAATGCCACCAACCAACACATAACCTTCAGCTGGTTCATATGATGCAGAAAATGTCACCATATAAAATAAATATAATAACCAACAACCTATCCCTCACTACCTCACTAGAAATGACATGAAACAGAGAAAAAAATAGCTTAAACATTGAAATATTTCTGTTTGGTTTGTTAGACTTCATTAATTCATATGTTATCAAACTCCAATATTCACAGCTCTTTAATCTTTTTTTTTTTCTCTAGTGGTGTGTACAATGTACGTCCCTCTTTCATGTTAGTGATATATGATTCAAGTCCGGTGAGATGAGTTGATATACAGACTATTCATGCATTGGTTAAATTTGGAGGGTCGAAGCATGACAATAATTTTTTTAATATAAATGTAAATAACAAAAAAAAAAAATGATATATAAGATTTAATTATACATATTTATAAATAAATAAATAAATAAATAAAGCTCCAAATGATTAACTAGTGCTTGCTTTCGACAAGTTTCGGCATACCCATCTGTTATCAAATTTCAAAAAAAAAAAAAAAAACATGTATCTAAATTTTATAGAAGCATGGTTTTATGCAAAGCTTGTATCTTTTTAACCCGCTAAGGCAATAAATTAATAGAAATGGTGACCATCTTCTTATTTTGTCTTTGAACTCAATCTACACAAAGGGCAATATTATTAGTAATGGACCGGCTCTTTTTATCAGGTTTATATATATATATATAATCAACTTCCTCTTTATCTTTACTTTTTGCCAAATCCATCTTTTATAGATGTAGATAAAGCATTTAATCAATTTTTACCAGTGGTCTTAAAGATTTTAGATACCGGTGGTGGTGACGGGATCATGGAAATCTAGCACAAAACTTTTTTTAACTCACATAGGCATTTTATCAGTCATTTGGTATTCGACTTTCAAGTATAGTTTTATACTGTCTTTTGTATGTTTGGCCACCACATTTATTATATACCGATACACCTACCAAATATTTGAAATCAAATAAAAAGTTTGGAAAGTATTGAGGGAGAGGACAAGACAATTTTGGGTTCAAGCTATTTATACATATCACTAAAAAGTCTAAAAAAATCTATTTTGTCATGAAATCCTAAAAATCTTGATCTCAATCCAATACCAGCAGACAATTTGCTTCCTCTTGAAAGTATAGATCCAATACCACAAGACAATATGGACTTTTTAAAAATATCTTAAAAGTTTAGATCCAATACCAAAAGACAATATAAACTTTTTAAAAAAATCTTAAAAGTCTTGATCGAATATCACCAGACTTATCTGACTTGTTAAAAAGTCTCAATCCAATACCATCAGACTTTTACTTCCCCAAATTGTCAAATAAAATCTTGAACCAATACACCCCCCTTAGACAATTTAATTCATATATATATGACGAGTGAAATAAATCATAATTAATATGTACATATCCATTTATCAATCGACACACAACTAGTTTGGGATATTTAGCATTACTCTAAAAATATATAGACTAAAATTTTTAACTATTAATTCAAGATTCAATAATATTGTTTAAGGGTTAGAAAATAAATTGAAATATAAACTGTACTTCTAATATTTTTCTAATATCCAAAAACTATTCTAATATGATTAGAAAGGCGTGTGTATATATATATATACACATGACAAAACGTACAATTACATAAAATCTACGTGGCATCGACGATCGACTTTTGAATCAAAGGATTTTGATTTCATTCTACAAATGTTGATGTTGTAGTCTCCAAATGCCTTTAAAATGATGCCTAATTAACTACTTGTCTACTTATGCCTTTGTATATCTTTGAAAGAATTGAATTAAAACTGGATAATGTCAAACTGTTGTTTTAGTGCTTCTGATGTGATAAATCTAAAAGCAAGCTTCATGAAAATTTGACCAGGCTAGGGCAGGTAAGGTGCATTGTAATTTAATTGAAAATTTGATTGGATATTATTTAATACATTTGAACTTCCTAATCAAATACAATGCCGGTAACAAGCATGTTGGAAAATTCCATCACATGGGGCTACAAATGTAAATATTAAATGTGTTCTGCTGTCTTTGGTTAAACCTAAATTAAAGTGATCTAATTAAGATTTAAAGTTTTAAGGCTTAAGGGTGTAATTGTCATGGAATTAATGTGTAGATACCAAAATGCTATATCTAATTTGATGAGGGGCCAAATTAGAAATAGCAAAACCTATAATAATCTGATTATTATATATTTATATATTAGGGTTATGATCCCCAAATTACACGATACATTTTTGGCTTTTTTGTATCCCCATCACCAGAAAAACAAAAAAAAAACAAAAAAAAAAAACAAAAAAAGAGAGAACACTTTTGTGTCCCAAGGATCGTGATAATTTGAAAGATCTCAACCCGTCCACCAACCTTCGACAATGGATTTAGGTACGCTTCCGCTTTCTCTTATCTCCCTTTTCTCTTGAATTGACATGGGTTAGTATCATGTAATTAAGATTTGATTAAAGCATGATATAGAAACATGCTTATGTCAAAACTTTGGATAAATTATGTGCCTATGGATGTTAGATTAATTTTTAATCAAACTACTCACAAAGCAAACTATAAGACAACAAAACAAATGAAAATTTGAACACAGAAATTTGGAAAAATCAAACCTAACATGCATCGAAAATAATTAAGCAAAGATGAGCAGAAGAATTCCATAGTTTATTACTTCAGAAGCGCAAAAGTACATGATCCAAGCTGCAGTTTTGTGATCTCCTAAACACATGTGGAGTTAGGACAAGGCGAGGTCCTCAACTCACAAGTATCAGAGAAAATTCTAGACATCCACATAAATAGGGTCAAGATTTTATAATAAGAACGTTCTAAAATTATAAATTGATAATGTCTAACTACAGTCATATATTCATAAGTCATAATCAAATAAAAACAATCCAAGTATTTGATTAATTAAAGAAACAAGGAGAGAAAGGACACCAAAATTGAATCCGATTTAACTATGAAAGACTATCTTTGAGAAGTAGTACTATATATAAGATATACATTATTTATGAATTTTGAAAATATATCAAATTCAATTAATTACTTTTAGGGTTAATTGCATAAACTTACCTTGTGTTTTGCCTTTGTAGCAAAACTTTCAACAAATGACCTTAATTACACAAACAACCCCTGCAGTTAGTGGTCAAACGGTAGATTTAACGGTTGACTTGAAAAATACGTAAATACCCCTGCATTTTATTTTAAAAAGTGACTACAATATTTTCACTTTTTTAAATTAATAATAATATAAAAAAAAAAACTTCAATCTTCTTGATTCTGGAAAATAAAACCAGAACACACCAACAATCATCATCATCAACCACCAAACCCAGAATACACCATCATCAACATCAAACTCAAACCCAACCCAAATCACAGAACATTAATGGCAAAAAACACTAACTCCTCTATCTCCATCCCATAACACAAAACAATTTTTGTTTTGCTGTTAGTATATTTTCAATAAACTAATATATTTCAATCTCTCTCACTCGAACACCACACCAGTCCACCATCTCTCACACACCACCATCTCCTCCGCTCACCGTCCAGCCGAACCTTGAAATCCCTCCCACCGCCCAAAATCGAACCCGGAAACCCCTCCCACCACATAATCGAACCACCACGAACAAAACCTAGACTCTCTCTCTCTCTCTCTCTCTCTCTCTCTCTCTCTCGGCAAAGATTTGGGTTTCGATCGACGACGATTTGGGTTTCGTTTGGGGTTGGTGATCGATTATAAATCGAAACCAGATCGATTTTAAATCGTCAGGAAGAAGACTGGAGAAGAGTAAGAAAAAAGAACACGGACTTGGGTTTCGTTCGACAGATTTGGGTTTCATTTTGCTTTTCTGTCTTTTGCTCTATTTTGTTTTCCCTTGTAACGTTCTTGTTGAATCAAAAAAAAAAAAAAAAAAAAAAAAAAGATGGATAGGGTTGTGAATGTAAGGGCCTGTCCTACAGGCTGTTTTCAACCTGTTTTTGGTTTTGTTTTTGTTTTCCAAAAATGATTTCGAATTCGTGTCTGGTAACCGTTTTTCATTTTATTTTCAAAATTCAAAAACAAAATGAAAAACGAAACCAATGTTAAAAGTGGAAATTTTGAAAAACAAAAAAAAAGTTGTTTTTGTTTTTCAAAAAAATTTACAATAAAATTAAAAAAAAAAATTTCTTTTTTCTCTTCAACAAGTTTCACTCTTCTCTTGTCTCAGTGTCTCACTCTTCTCTCGTCTCTTCTTTCTTCATCTTCTTTCTTCTTCTGGTCACCAACTCACCTTTCACCTTCGTCTTCGTCATCACCCTTCATCTTCTTCTTCTTCACGATGGAGGAGTGCGACGTCGACATCGATCTGGTTTGAGCAGATCTTCTTTTGATTTGAGCTGTGGATCTGCTCTTGGACCATCGGGTGACGCCGATCTGAACTGCTTTTGAGCAGATCTGCTCTTGATGATATTATTAATTGCTGCTCTTGGACCACCTGCAGAACTGTTTTCAACAAATTACTAATACAAATTATAAAGGAAGGCCTCATATCAAGGGTAATTATTTCACACAAATTGCAATTGCTAAAATTGCAGTAGCAACAGATTTGGATTTTTGACAACGAATCACATGTCACCTTAATTCATTGAGAAATGCCCAAAATTGGTTTTTTGTTTTTGTTTTTTTGTTTTGAGATGAAAAATATAATTGGTGATGATTGGATGGATGGAGATAAAAAAATGATAAAAAAAATAATAATTGAATTCTTTCTTTGAAATTTGAATGTAATTTTTATTTAATATTTTTTTATTTAGTTGATAATTATTTGGGATGAATTATTATATTTTTTGGTTATTCTACCAGACGCGTTTTTTCAGTTTTTATTTTCAAAATACGGAATCCAGTAAATGTTACCAGACGGGTATTCGGAATTCAAAAATGAAACCAAAAACACTGTTTTCATTTTCATTTTTCTTTTCGAAAAACAAAAACAGAAAACGGTTTGCAGGATGGGCCCTAATGTTCTCGTTGAATAAAAAAAAAGACAGTTGGGGTTGTAATGTGATGAATGATGTTGATGAGATCTCCAATGTGTCTTTTTTTTTTTTTTTTTTTCATTTTTAATATTTATTAGTTTTATAATAAATAACTTATATTTTTTTTATTTTCTTTTAATGAAAAAAGACATTCATGCCCTTCCCACAGTTAGGTCTCCGTTAAATCTAACCCCAATCAAACTGGTCAAGGGTATATTCTTGTTAATTAAAGGAAAAGTGCTGTGATATTGCTAAACGTCAAGGGAAGTTAGCGCAATTAACCCTTACTTTTATTACTTGTAAAATCAACTATGAAAGAAACTATAAGCTTAAAAACAACTTAATTTGTTGGAAAAAGTGAAAACTAGATGATTGTGGGGTCATAATGTTGACCTTTTGTAGTTCCAGAAAAGGACAGTCCTTTTGTGTGCTGGACAAATATATAGTTTACTAATATATATTTGTGGAACTAGAGTAGTGGAGTATCACAGAGATGGTGGTTGGTGGATTAAGGTAAAAAAAAAAAAAAACACAGAACCTAGCGGAAAATTTGGAAGAATTTAAAAACAGAATCGAGCGGAAAATTTGGACTTCTCCTCTGTGTTTTGTGGTTTCGATCTGGTCAATGTATTATAATATAGCTTTATCAGGATATTGAATGTGAATCACTAATTTTGATAAGTATATACACACTTGAATCAAAATAAATTATATCAGAATGTAATAACTTGAATATTTTTCGTGTTTTGAGTAACAACATTGTATGTGCTACAGGTAACACAATAAAGGAAAAACAATATTATATATATTCCATTGGTGTGGCTTTCGCATGTATTTGGCTATTAGCCGGTGTGACAAATAAAACCTAACCTGCATTAATTAAGATCATTAGGGCTCGTTTGGTACGCTGTATTGTATTGGATTGGATTGTATTGGACTGTATTGAATTGGATTGTATTGTATTGGACTGTATTATTCTTATACAATCATGTGTTTTGTGATATTTTGTATTAGATTGTATTATGCTGTATTAACTAATACAACCTTATATTCTGTATTAGATAATATGATATCCACCGTATTAGACCAATTAAAATGTATTAGCTAATACAATACAGTAAACAGTACAAAATAAACCAAACATTGTATTGTATTATTCTAATACATTTTAAACTCCTAATACAATACAGTGCGGTGCACCAAACGAGCCCTTACGGCATTGCCTCTTTCGTATTAATTTAATATTTTTGACTTTTCCATGATTGATATCATTACCGTATATAAAGGAATTACCATGAAAGAAAATGTAGATGGACGTGCGTGGACGGGTCACGGTTGGTTATAAAAAAATCATTATCAAACAATTATTATTATTATTAATTAGATCCACCGTGGCCCACTATTATTCCATTGTCAGCCTTTTATCTATGAACTTTCAACTTTGATGTAAACCTCCTGAATCCTGATGTAAACCTCCTGCACTATTTGTCAACTCCACTCCACTCCACTCCTTTTTTTTTTTTTTTTTGGGTCAGAGATATTATTGATTAAAATCAGAATAAACAATATGTTGCTGAATACGAGAAGGACAATCAGAATAAACAATATTTTTCAGGTTCAATATTAATTATTTATTAAACTAAACTTTAATATAAGCCATATTATACATTGTATCAGGTTGGAATGTTGGATCACTTCAATATTATTTATTAATTAAACTAAAGATTAATATAAGGCATATTAAATATTGTATTAGGTTTGATTAATTAGATTTATTCAACTCTATATTTATACATGCCAAAATCATAAATAACCCTAAAATTAAGGGAGTATTCTTCCTTCAAAAAAAAAAAAAAGGGAGTATTCAAAAATATATTTTCTCAATAACTTTTTTTTTATTATTATTATTCAAGAGAAATGATTTAAGACAAAAATACCCTTAGTGTAAATATCACATGTAAGAAAAATAACTTTTCTTTGATCATCTTCATTGCCTCCATCAATGGAGGTCTATTCATAGACCTCCATATGGAGATTTGTCAGACCCCCATACGGAGATTTGTTCGACCTCCATTGATGGAGGTCTGCTCCATCAATAGAGATTTGAATTTATTATTATTATTTATCTTCGATGATGGAGGTTTGTTCAATCTCCATCAATGGAGGTTTGAAAAAAAAAGTTTTGTTTTATTTTAGAAAATAGAAAATTGGAAGAGAAATTGAAAAACGGAAAATTGGAAGTTTCTAGGAACATTACATGCTGAAATTATCAGCATGTAAATATGATTTAAAAAAAAAAAAGGGACCTTGAGAGAGAGTGCAATGGAGATGCCAACAATGAAGAGAAAAAAGAGCATGATAAAATAAGCCAAATTGCAGCCATTTCATGGAGCATGACTAATCATAGGCCACTCTCCTCCCACATCATCGACAGCAATAAAAATTACAGCTCCACCACCATAGACAAATAAAAGTCGATTAATCAATGAAATAAGATGTATAGAGTTGAATCAAAATTAGTGGTTTCTGAAAGCAAAAGGGTGCACATCAAACTCACCAGCAACTGTAAGACCTCAAAAGATATACAGGGCAGCAACACAATTCGGTTTCTAGTTATTTTGTTGGTCCAAAATGTTACCAGAATCAGCTATGAGTAGTGGGTAGTGGTGAGTTGATCCGGCTTCGATTTCTGCAATTTTTTGAAGTCCCAAAAACCCAACACATCATCATGTATACCACCAGGAAAATGAACAAAGACAAACCAATTTGTTGTCAAATTACTCAAAGTTGCAGCTAGTCATATACCGGCCACCATGTTAAAAATCCATCATGCACATCATCCATTGTAGTAGAACCAGAAATATACAAAATGGAAAGGCATAAACAAACCAAAATGTTTATATACACTAAGAATTACAAAAATGTACAAGGTCTTCAACAATATAATCGCTGTCTGTGACCATTTACACAGTGTAGTGTCTCGGTTAGTAAGTTATGGCCCTCAACTCACTTATTGGACCCTTACTCGATATTCTCCGTCACCGATAAAAGCCCAATACTGACACATATGTCCCGAACTGCAAATTAGAAAAGAAAGATGTAGTCAAAGTTTGTTACATAGATATGCAAGGCATCAAAAGCAATCAAGAAAAACAATAGAATTAGAAGCCTGCCAGAGTTTTACGATATAACTTGAATACAGAGAACTGACAGGTGGATTGATCCTCATTTTTTGCATGTTTTGATAGAAACATGCTACTCCAACTCAACTTTGATAGAAACATGCTTTTTGAATCCAATATACCTGTAATACAATAGATTTATTACAACGGATTTATGTAACAAACACAACGGATGCTGGAAATGATCAAGAACTTGGTCATGTAGTACTATATCTATGCACCTAAAATAATAATCACAGGACCTACAAGAAAATTATGACCATGAGAATCGGGCAGCAATGATTAAGCAGAAATCTGTCAGATCCCTAAACTTTTAGTAGCTACTCTAACTCAACTTCAACTTGAACCCCTACTCCAATCTACAAATATAAAATATATTTTCTCTCTGTGTATGCTAAAATATATAATAAAACATGCTTTTGAATTCAATATACCTATCATACATTAGATTGATCATTTGGTAAGTAAATGGACTTTTAAGTAACAAACACAACAGATGCTGAAAAGAATCAAAAACTTGGTCATGCAATTCTATATTATACCTAAAATAATCACAGTATCTACAAGAAAATTATGACCATGAGAATCAGGCAGCTAAGGATAATCAATCAAAAATCTGTCAGATGACTCAGATACCTAAACTTTGAGTAGCTGTTCCAACTCAACTTCAACTTGAAACCCTGCTCAAATCTACAAATCTAATATATGTTCTCTATGTGCATGCTACAAATCTAACATATATTTTCTTTTCTCTCTGTGTATGCATTTGTGTGTAATTCCGATACAAAAGCTAAGACCTCAAAGCAGAGAGCAATGATGTAAATATATAGATCAAGGGAAATGCTATTTCATCCCAATCCCTTGGGGAGGAGTAAGGCTGTATATATTGGTTCTAATGTTATTCTTCTTGCATTTATATGCATACAACATAACAAGAAAACACACCAATGCATTATGTGGGTCATCGTCATACTGCCAATTGGAGAAGCCTGCAAAGATGCCTTCAGCTACCATTACGTAAACAAGCATAGTGTTCATGTCATGCCAGTCCAGTCTAATGGCAGAAACATGTACTTCAAATCCCAAATATCAACCTGCATGACACAATATATGCATAAGATCAAATGATATTAGATAAGAGAATAAAACAAGCTTCCATTCTAGTGGTTACTTGTGCATAATGGTGAACTGCACATATTATGAGATTGAAAGATAATATATGTTTCACATTATTACTGAAATCAGAATACCATGTCAATAGTCTTTGAAGACCATTTTTTAAAATAAAAAAACAAAAGCAAAACAACTAAGCACAGCAACCGTAACTAAACTAACTCAGAACATAAAGCATCTAGGGAGATGACCTACCACACACTCTCTTCTAGAAGAGATGGCCCTCGAATCCAAGTTATGGGCCAAGTTATTACCTGCTCTGGGGATAGCTTGACATTTAGAAACTTGGACCTCAGCACTCCTCAAGGACAAAACCAGTATTACTTTTAGGAAATTAGCGGTCGTTGATGGCAGCTGCCGCATTACCTGCATCCGTTTCAACCCAACAGTCAGTAGAGTTAGGTCCCTAAAATACTGAGGTTATAAAGTGTATTCTATGGCTTTATCTCTCCTGTATAAGCCGGTAGGATCATATTCCAATAGAACCTTATATATATCCAATCAACAAAAAAAAATCATATTGCAGTTTCAAAAGATCATCCTACCAGGGCATAGATGGTTGAGAAAACCAGTGCCGCTCCAGATGTTAGTCAAACATACCTAAAAGTGTACAACTTTTTATTCAAAGGGATGGCTGCAAGTGAAAAAAGAAAATAACATTAGAATAGATTAACAAATAATATATCCAGAGAAAGGAATGTCGTCAAGCTCCCATGCTCACCATGCATGAGATGCGGAGTAAGTCCAAAATGAGCAGAGTCAGGCCTATCATGGCCCAATGCTTCAGTAGAGCCAAATGCCCCAAACAGAATTCATCAGAGAAACGAATCAAGATCTACTATGCACAATTTGGCCAGAACATTTGAACCAACCTTCAAATGTAGAAGCTCATGTCCAAAATGCACACGCTTATAATTGTAGAGAGAACTATAGATATGGCTGCAATTTAAGATATACCCCTTATTCAGTAAAACACATTTTCTCAAAATTATCACCATACTTCATGAATGTATATATATATGAAAGAAAAGTTTAAATAAAATGGTTGAGAGGGAAAGTCCATGCCTCTTAGCACGGAAAGGCTTCCTTTTCAAGAAAGCTTTAGTACATCTTAATGTTCCCTCAAATCCATCAATTTTTTTTTTTCAATTTTTTTGAAATCGATCAACAAATTATTGGATATTTTTGATAAGAGGAAAAAAAAGGTCTAAAACTGGACTTATTGGCCAACAATGTATGTAACCAGACCGACTTGATACTATAAATTCTCCTACCTATTGCATTCTAAGAGATACTATAAATTCAAGGAAGAAAAATTCAGAATTATGTTGGCATTACTTGATCAGAGTCTGTCGAAGATTTCCAGTGAATTGTCCAATCAATTTATTCATCAGCATTGCATAGACAGCTGCTGATAATGTCAGATAAAATTGCAAAATGTTAGTATAAGCACAACAATCAGATAATCCAAATTCAAATGATATATACTATGATAGTTGAACCATGTTAACATTTCAATCCCATATCTTAAAAACTATTTTCAGAACTTCTGAGCCTTAGGCACTGAGGCAGCCAGCTCTGTGTTTTAACCACAAGGCAGCATTTCATCAATGAACATTCACAAGTACCAAAGCAGTTATTCAAAAAATTGAAAATTCTCTTTAGACTTTTGCATAGAATCTTTGTATGGATTTTTTCTTTCATCAAACTACGAACATTCACAGAGTTCACTAAAACACGACAAATCCCCATTAAAAGAGTTACAATGTAATTCATCCAACAAATAAAAAATTATACAATGCATGACATTGTGTCTAAACAATTTTCAACAACTTATTAAACCAAAATCAATTGCCTCACATATTTTAACACGTACAACAATTGTTGTGTCTTTGGCTCATCAAAACCCAAGTCAATGCTTAATAAGGAATCCTATTTGGATTAGGAGAAAATAAAGTGTGCACATAATTTTCTATTGGAATTAGGAAATTGTATTTTCTCAAGAATCCCAAATCAAATAGGATTAGGAAATAAATTAGCTTTTCTTATTCTAAGAGGATATAGGAGTCTTATTCTAGCAAGGAACGTAACCCAAGTCCTATATCTATAAATAGGGCTGTTGGGAGCTTATTTTTTAACACAGAAAAACAGCAAGCATACAAGGGGTAGAGAGCAAGAGTGATAGAGAGGTTCTAGCAAGGTTTTGGGGAATTAGCTAAGGGGTTTCAATAAGTATCTTGTAACCAAGCGTTTTTCTTCATAGTGCTAGTGATTTCTCAAGAGAGGTCACACGAGGAAGTAGGCAAAGTTAGCCGAACCTCGGTAAATTCTTGTGTTGTGTGTGTGGCATGTTTTATTCCGCATATTTGCATATCATTATTCTATAAGTTTATCATCGCAGTCTATCAAAAAAACACGATCAATAATGGAGTTTAAAATCAACACAATAACAGTATCATCTTTACCAAAATCAAATACAGAGCAAAAACTCTTCACAAGTCACAAGTCACAAGTCACAAATCACAAGTGACTGAAACTGAAAGTATACTCTCCAGTCTCATTCAAGAATCAATTATCATCTGCACCCGCATATGCAATTTACAATTCTATTTCTATGCATACAAACAGAGACAGAGATATAGCTGTGCATACCAGAAGAAATATAAGATCGTAGATTTACTTGTTGCGAGGACTGTGGAATTTGATCGATGGAAAACTGGGTTGTTTGGGAAGATTCCTGGAAGCGAAGAGCCAGGACGTGTACAGCAGCGCCGGAGACTTCCATGGCCGTGGCTAAGACCACCTCTTGTGAAGTCAACATCGAATCCATGAAAAGTACAAGGAATGCTAGTATGGTGGTTTTTCACATTTAAGCCGTATTTTATTTCACTTAAAAAAAAAAAAAAAAAAAAACCTTTGGCCTCTTGCCACTTGGCCCGACCCAAGACATTGAAATAAGAAACACAAGGCATTGCATTACTGTCCACATGGGCCGTAAGAGGCTCGCCTTTGAAAATCATAGATGATGGTCTTTTCACTTCAATCTTGATCAATAAATATATATATATATATATAGAGTATGCAATAAAAACAACAAAGTAAGATCAAGCACAACAAAACCACAGTTTATTGATTAAGTACAGTAGGACAGTAGAAATAAGAACGAAAGTACAGTACAAATATTTATAAAAAAAAAAAAACAACACACACACACAAAAACATAAGCAAACACAATAACAAAAGTACAACAACATCTTTTCTTTGTTCTTTTTTCGATGATGGCCTTTTCACTTCAATCATGATCAATAGTAGGCTTGACCCTGAAAAGGCATAATTGCATTAGCATTAACAGGCTCAAACGCAAACCTCTCCACATTCATAGTAGCAGGGCTAGCAGGCTCGGTGCCGTTTTGCCTTTTCACCTCAATAGTGTACTCCATCTTCAGTTGTCCATTAGCAACTGTACCTTGATCTCCACAAACGGTGAACTTATCGCCAACTTGAAGACGATTGTCTTCAACAAATTTAGGTAATTTTTATACAATAGTCGATAGGTGTGAGCAAAAAAAATGGAACTCCTATGCGTCGCGTGTGTGATTCTATTGCAAATTGCATAATTACATTAAGAAAGAGTTTGTTTAATATTCTATTGACCGGAATCAAATTGCATTAGTAATTGTTTACATTGAGGAAGAGATTGTTGATTCTAAAGACGTGGAATCCATAATCATTAATACAGTAGATTTTGTTAGGCTTTTGAAAAACATCTATTGGTAATATATTTATTAGAAATAGAGTTTTTGAAAAAAAAAATTTTGTCTATTTAGAGAACACCTCCCTAGGGGTGAGCGTTTAATGGATCAATTCATTTTTCAATAAAACCGATAAAGTTCGGTTTCTGATGAACCGATTCAATAAAATTTACAAATGTCAACCTTTAAAAAAACCAACCGAATTGGACCGGTTCGGTTCGATTTGGTATTTTCGGTCAACAAAAAAAATAAATAAATAACAAAGACCAACCAAAATCGAAGTTTCTTCCATTGTCAGCAAAAAAACTTCAAAATTGAAACAAAATAACAAAGACCCAACAACAATATCATCTAAGAAACATAATAATGCTATTGAAATTGAAGA
The DNA here is from genome assembly GCA_954870605.1 of Acer campestre. Taxonomy (NCBI): domain Eukaryota; kingdom Viridiplantae; phylum Streptophyta; class Magnoliopsida; order Sapindales; family Sapindaceae; genus Acer; species Acer campestre. The sequence continues at coordinate 25,665 of CATOZR010000071.1, forward strand.
TTTACAAACCTTGAAGTTTGGAGCAGAGATTCAACCACAAAAATTTTCAAAAAACTCTTCCCAAATCTTGGTTTCTTTGAGATTTCCCTTCAAAATAACTTTAATTTCTTAACAAAAATTAGTTAAGAACTAAGATTTGATAAAGATATGAGTGATAAAAAGATGGGTGATAGAGATGAGTGATAGAGAGAAAAAAAAAAATTAAGGGAAAAGGAGGATAAAAGAGTAGTTTTGAAATTTATTGACTAAAAACAATAATGTATTATGATGATTTGTTACAAACAATAAAAAAAAATAGAATTTGGTTAGAAACAATAATCCATTCTATGGTTAGGTTAATTTTTACAATTTTCACAAATAAATATTACTATAAACACTCATTTTAATGTCAATAGTACCTTCATTGAAATAAATAAATTCATTTTAATATATATTATTTATAAACACTCTTAAATAATTATCACACCCAATTTATATATAAATATATATATATAAAATCATATTATTTTTTGAATCAAATCCTCTTTTAATCATAGTCCAATTTACTTTTGTAAATATCTCAAATGTAGGAGCCTAATAAAAGAGAGTATATGGAACCGTATATGAGGTCAAGAGATTTTCAATCTGAAATTCTCTTATTTATATAACTATCTTAAAAATAATAATAATAATAATAATAATAAAAACTTGTTGATATATATAGCTATCGTTAATTTTTTTTTTTTTTTGTTTATTGATATAATTCATAACTATATATAAAAGAAATACAAAAACAATATGATAATCATGTGATAATGAGAAAGTTTGAAACTGGAAATAAAATTAGAGTTTAATTAGGGTTTAACATAAAAATTAGGGTTTATCATAATAAATTTTTTTTTTTTAGGCTAATTGGCACGAATACCCCCTAAACTATACCCGAATTTGCACCTTACCCCCTGAACTTTTTTTTTCGGCATTAAACCCCCTAAACTCAGCGAAATTTGCAATTGTTAACGGAAATCCAACGGAACCCTAATTCCGTCCAGAAAAATTACACTAAGCTCCCCTGATTATATATATAATTGTATTAAACCCCAAAAAATATAATAATATTACCCGAATACCCTTCTGACCAAATTTTAAAAATAAAAATTTAAATAATGGTTAAATAATAATAAAATTCTGAATTTTATTATAAAGACAATAAAATAAATATAGAAATGAAAAAATTAAATTGATTTAACAATTATTAAATTATCTTTTTTTTTTTAAATATCCCTAAATATAAACCCATATAAATATTTAAGTTATTAATGAAAAATGAAATAATGGTTAAATAATAATACAATCCCCTTTCAATAATAATAATAATAATAATAATAAAATTCTTATTTTTTTTATAAAGACAATTAAATAAATAGAGAAATAAAAAAAATCTCTATTTATTTAATTTTCTTTATAAAATAATAATAATAATAATAATAATAATAATAATAATAATAATAATAATTATTATTATTATTATTATTATTATTATTATTATTATTATTATTATTTAAATTTTAGAATTTAAATAATGGTTAAATAATAATAAAATTTTGAATTTTATTATAAAGATAATTAAATAAATAGAGAATGAAAAAAATAAATTGATTTAACAATTATTTAAATTATCTTTTTATTTAAATATCCCTAAATATAAAAACCTAGATAAATATATAAATTATTTAAGAAAAATAAAAATAATGGTTAAATAATAATACAATTCTCTTTCAAAAAAAAATAAAAAAAATACAAATCTGATTTTTTTAATAAAGAAAATAAAATTTTAAAAAATTAAAACATCTTTAAAGTCTCAATCATCCATCTCATAGATAGACGGTGGAGAAATATTTATTAAAACAAATTCAAATAAAAAAAAAAAACATTTTTTGAAATAGATTGATTTATCTCAATTACAAAATAATTATAATAATACAAATACAAAATTTAAAAAATTGAACATCAATCAAATTAAAAGCACATATAGAAGAATTAAAAATTAAATTTTTTATTTTAAATTTTCTGGGTGTTTGAAATTTAAATTTTTTATTTTCTTTAGAGAAGGAAAATTTTTAAGGATTGGATGGAGAAATAGGTGTTCATTTAATTAGATGGATCGAAGTTCATTTAAAAATATTTATTCAAAATTTTTTATTTTAAGGATTTCTCTTCTCTATGTTTATTAAGTTAAAAAATTAATTTAAAAAACACATTTCACAAACCAATAAATGAAATCTAATTATAAAAAAAAATTAAAAAAAAATAAAAAGAAGAAGAAGAAGAACATTGATGGATCTTCATATCTTCATTAATGGAGAAACTTATTATTTTATTTTACTTTTTTTGTAATTGAGATCAATCAATCTATTTAAAAAATGTTTTTTTTTTTTAATTTGAATTTGTTTTAATAAATATTTCTTCACTGTCCATCTATGAGATGGATGGTAAAGATTTTAAAGATGTTTTAATTTCTTAAAGATTTTATTTTCTTTATAAAAAAAAAATAAGAATTGTATTATTATTATTATTATTATTATTATTATTATTATTATTATTATTATTATTACTATTATTATTATTATTATTATTATTATTATTATTATTGAAAGGGGATTGTATTATTATTTAACCATTATTTTTATTTTTCTTTAATAATTTAAATATTTATATGGGTTTTATATTTAGTGACATTTAAATAAAAAAGATAATTTAATAATTGTTAAATCAATTTATTTTTTTCATTCTCTATTTATTTAATTATCTTTATAATAAAATTCAGAATTTTATTATTATTTAACCATTATTTAAATTCTAAATTTTAAATTCTTATTATTATTATTATTATTATTATTATTTTATAAAGACAATTAAATAAATAGAGATTTTTTTCATTTCTCTATTTATTTAATTGTCTTTATAAAAAAAATAAGAATTTTATTATTATTATTATTATTATTGTTGTTGAAAGGGGATTGTATTATTATTTAACCATTATTTTATTTTTCTTTAATAATTTAAATATTTATATGGGTTTATATTTAGGGATATTTAAAAAAAAAAAAAAGATAATTTAATAATTGTTAAATCAATTTAATTTTTTCATTTCTATATTTATTTTATTGTCTTTATAATAAAATTCAGAATTTTATTATTATTTAACCATTATTTAAATTTTAAATTTTAAATTTTTATTTTTAAAATTTGGTCAGAGGGGTATTCGGGTAATATTATTATATTTTTTGGGGTTTAATACAATTATATATATAATCAGGGGAGCTTAGTGTAATTTTCCTGGACGGAATTAGGGTTCCGTTAGATTTCCGTTAACAATTGGAAATTTCGCTGAGTTTAGGGGGTTTAATGCCGAAAAAATAAGTTCAGGGGGTATTTGTGCCAATTAGCCTTTTTTTTTAATAAAGAAATACAGTTGAAGATATGAATGTAATTAATGAGTGTATATAGTATTTGGTTTACAACCACCTACCTCTTTCAGAAGAGCCTTAATATCATTTACTATAAAGCTAGCAACACAATTAACCTTATCAGACAAATTGACACCATTAGCAACATTGACAGCGTCCACTTCTGCAAGCTTTACAGTCAAATTGAATTTCTTTGCAAGAATTAAGTCCTTCTCTTAGAGCAAGATATTCCCCAACTTCAGCACAAAAGGACCCTTGCCAAGGTTTAGAAATAGCTGCAATAATTTCCCCATTATGATTCCGAATAACAGCCCCCAATCCAATAAAGGGAAAACTATCACGGATGGCCACATCATAATTCAGTTTAAGAGTGCTGTTTTAGAAGGAGCTTTAGAGATCACGACACCTGAGGCCATAGCCTGCTGAGTCCCCTGGAAATCACTTAAGAAGTCGAGAGCCCAAATCACCAGATCAGCAGCATTTTTAGGATTTCCCTTGTGAATAGCAAGATTACGATTCCACCAAATACTCCAAAGGATTACACAAATACAGCCTAAATCAGTACGGTTAACAGTAGGGAAAATCCCCCTTAAGACATCCATGGCAGGTAACTCCTTGAAAGAAGACAATAGCTCTCCACATACTGTCTGATTCCAAACCTGTCTAGCCTTTTTGCACCAAAATAGGGCATGCTGTACAGACTCAGCAAACGCACCACATTGGAAACAACGAGATTCACTCACCACGTTGTGCTTGCAAAGATTGACTAAAGATGGAAGCGCATTCAAGCAAGCCCTCCAAACAAAAATGAC